>JBCAUG010603036.1:0-14286 GCA_038406175.1 Haplosyllis leylae | reverse complement strand
GTGAGAATCTTAGAGATTTCACCAAAAAATATTTCCATTTAAATAGCCCAGCTGTTTACAACAGCTCTGCTAAAAATTCATGCTGAGTTTTTTGTGTTCTTGATAAGCTGCATATGACTTCAGAATATTTCTGCAGATATTAGAACAATTCTGCACACATTGTTTATATTCTGTACTTACAAAGTTTGAGACAGCTAAATGCATAGTTTCAATGAATTGAGATTCTCATACTTACTTTGTCACAAAGTTAAGCCTTTTAACTAATAAATAAAGCAGTTTAGATGTTGTAGAAGTTGATGTAAGTGAGGGTGTTTGTGGATATAATATCTGTCTCCCATTACGAGCTAATGGGAGAGCAACAGGAAGAATAATGCGTAAGATCTCGTTTCACCCCCTGAGAATATGTGACATAAATGAGTAAAGTAGAGGGACCAGTCAGTTGTCAGTAAGGACGCTAGGATATCACCCAGACAAGGCAGCATCAAGCAACAGGATGTCAATTCAGAATGGGTTTATGTAATTCTAATCAAAGTGATTCCAAGGCATTCGAACGAACCTGGCTTTTAAAAAATAAAGTAAGAGCACAGGACATACTTGTAGATAAATTGAATCCCGCAATGAAAGCAAAAGACTGAAAGGGTAGGCTTACAAGGACTCCTCTCTGAGGCGCCAAAGCAAGTCCTTGAGAAGGCATCTTCAGACTGTGGAGAACTCAATTAAAGAAATGTAATGACTGTTTATTCACTTTGTACGGACTAAGGTACCAACGTAAATCCAGTCTATTATTACATTTTTAGACTCATCGATAACAGCCTTTATTTAATCAATCGCCAATAGTAGGTTGTGGTATCATTACTGACGAAGTATTGTTCGATCTGTTTTCTTTTGTAATTAACTCAGATATGAATTCAATGTCTATTAATGGGCTCTTTTAGGGAATTGCATTTACTTTGCAAAATGCTTGTCATCGTCTCCTCCCATGACAATGAGCAAAATTAAAGAGATAATCCACAAAAAATATTCTTCAAACAGGAGATATCTTTTGACGCTTGCAGAAACATTTCTCATAGGTATTCAAGAAATTCTTTGAAGTTCTCTCTCGTGAGATGAATTTACTTCAGACATTTTAATAGACCATTCAAGCTAAGACCATTCAAGTTAAAATATCATGGATTATGTTTCCACAAGATAGACTATTTTGGGCGTTGTCCATGATGCGCACCACAACACCCACAGACTAATTAATCAGATTTGGTTCATTCACTGGTATTTTAAAACAAAAGTAATTGGAAGCATTTGTATTCAATCTATTTTGTTCGTCATCAAAACAAATCCAGAATCGAGAGTGAAATTTTACCTTTTCAATCGTGCCCCCGTCAATCTTATTTTTCACATATACACTGTTGCATCGTCAAAGTGATGATTTCTATATTCTCGGTGGATGGGTTGGATTTCAACATAACTGTTTGTGTTTTACAAAGCAGTGTTGAGCCCATGGGATTGATTGGCCTTGTAAATTGAGTAAACATGTGTCAATGTTCAAAAATATGGGGAATTATTGTGGAAAAACGTATCACAAAATGAACATATGCACAAAATGATGATCTGTTCATCTGACCAAATCATTTCGTAAATTGAACGTGCAAAGCGATACTCCATCAATTTCATATATGATTTCCAATGTGCAGTAACAATTTGGCTTTCTTGTTGCACTGTAAGGATATTTTGTGGTTTAATCTTTGGTAATAGGTAGTTTTATGAGCGTGAGATTTAAAAATCTTCAAACATTATCACACTGTGATGGTATGTGTATGGTAAGCAATTTATGGGCGACAATGACTTACTTAATCATTCATTACTCAAGCAATTAAGTTAGGATGGAGTATAAACCAACTTCATGAAATTTAATTTCCAAATTTGAACATGCGAGTTCTCCACTTTCAAAATACATCATAACATTTCATTATTAAACATATGAGTAGTCTTCAAGAGGGAATGCTTATTTGATTAGTGCACTCTCAACAAAGTCTATCACGGGACATTACACGAGTTGAAAAATAGGCCTAAAATGTATTCCCAGTTTTCCGAACACTACAGTAATGCTACTTGCAATTCAATTACGTTATAAAACATTCTGATGTTTTATTCAGAAGGGATAGTGGTTTTGTTAGACGTGCAAAACATACTAAAGTAGTCTTAACTACGCTATTGTCGTGGTCTCAGTTGTTTTTAAATAACAAAGCTGGTTTTAGATTTTTGTAGAATTGGTGCCTGGAGATTTGTTCAGTTGTGTTCATTCATAAAATACTGTGACACTTGGACCACAAAGGTAAAATACGTAAAGTCCTACCCCGTCTGCTTTCTGAGCTGTTTATTTGACCAATATATATATCTGGATGTGAGTATTGTATTGCCAATCTTTCGTTCTAATCTGATAAACAATTGAAAAAGGTAAAATGTTATTTGAAAATCTATTCTAGGATTGTCAGGAACAACAGTCAGGTATGCGACATTATGTGAATGACTGAAGATTTTCAAAATTTTGAACTATCAACATTAAGAACTTTAGATTTGAAGTGCCCTCGCACTTGGGCTCAAAATAGTTCTCACAGATTAGCAATCCCTTTCTTATTCCATATCTCCCACCCAGACATATGGGAGATTTTGTCATGTTTGAACTCAGGCACAAAAGTTGGAAAGTAGGTCAACAACCCCAACTCCCCTCCACCCCCAAGCCCCCTCCCCGCCACTGGACAAAGGGAATTTGGGATTTTGTCTTTTTTGAACTCAGGATAGGAAGTTTGAGAGTAAGTCAACAACTGCCCCTCCCCACCACCACTTAATGTTTTGTCACAGATTTGCAACATACAGACAAACCCAAATCCTTCATAGCCTGGTCACGTAATTTGCCACGGGGACCAGAAATATCTTGTTTTGTATTTGCAGATTGGGCATACAATTCAATTGAGTAACTTGAGTTTGTGTTCTACATCTTTCTGCGGGTACAAGAAGTATATCTGTATGTTATTTTGTCTCTAGTTTGTCATCGGTTAAAAATTGAACACGTTTTGCTCCTATTGGTTGCTTCCGAATTCAACAGCTTTTTGGTGTTTTCATATTTAATTGACTCTTTGTGGAATATTTCAACTTTAGCGTTTGCTTTCTAGCGTTTCTTGCAATTTGAACTGTTTGAAAGAAGCTGAAGTGAAATGTCATTTCCTCAAACTGATAAGCAATGGACGTGTTGGTAGCAGCAGTAGACATTAAGAACGAGGGCCGTAGAATCTATTGAGCTGTTAGTAAATAACTTTTTTAAATGGCTGTGGAAAGTTAATATGACAGACGGAAATTAGAACTGTGGACTGAAACTCAATTTACAAAGAGACGCTTTTATTGAGCAACAAAGTTATTTAATAAAGTGTCAGTGCGTCACAGCTGGCCTCCTGCGTGATCTGTTAGGAGTTTGAAATCCAATTTTATCGATAATAGTGTATCCATTTCAGTACAAAAAATTACTGAAATTTAATGAGAGAAATTTTACAAAAGTATGATGACTGATCAGCAGCAACCCAATAAATTATTAAATGTGCATTATTATCTGAAGTTGTTCACTGAACGTTTTTATCTCTAAAATGAAGAAAGTAACCGTCAAAACCGTCAAATCACTTGTGCATTTTAGTGTGACAAAATGAGGAATTTGTGTAAATTTTGTGCTTAGTATTCTGTCGGAAAATTTAACTTCTGAGCCGGAGTGGCCGAGTGGTATACAGCGCTGTGCACGCCGCACAGACAGTCATGGGTTCGAGCTCTGAACCTCCACCAATGCCTGTGGACACATGAACAGGTACATGGATCAGAAAGGCTCGGCTGCCATGCTGACCTCTATGCAGTCAGCTGGAGTGGCACCAGAGGTGAATCTGAGGATCACACAGACGAGAAAGTAAAACAAAAGGGATCCACCCTGGCTTTGAAACCCAGGCAGACATCACCAGAAGTCCAAAATAGGGGTATCAGTGCCCCACGAAAAGGACTTATGTTCTCCAAAAATTATTCAAAAAAGAAATTGAAGTTCTGTGCGATACCATGCAAATATATCAAATGTCACTACTATGATTATCAAAACATTTATTCTTGTTGATTATAAATATGAATTCTCATGAAATTTGGCATGATTTTGTCATCAGCATTTGAGAATAGAAATCTAATTGTATTCATGATTTATTGATGTAGTTCACCATGAGACAATGGGGCATTTGATGATTTCAGTATAAACTTCATTACTAATTCACCACACTAATGGATTTTGATCCAACGGACATCTTGCGCATTTCAAATTTTTACTTGTCGGAATATGCATACTGTATTGAAGGTATACCCTGAATTTAATTATGATTATTTCATAGACGTTGATTAGGTTTATTTCATAGATGGTGATTAGTACATTTTTGCAGAACACTCAATGTGTTGGAAATTTGTTTTGAAGCTTTGAAGACCAAGAATTATTTCGTTTTCAAGATATTCTTCTTTATTGAATTCATGAAACTCAACCATTATTGTTATTAGTCTGTGGTGGCTGCATGCATGGACTTTCTCTTGGTGAGTGATTCATTGAGTTTGACTTCACAGTTTGGTTTTGAAATTGGTCCTACTGTTACTGACATTCGTAAATTTTGACATAAATTCTTAGAAATACAATTATTTATCATTGTAATTCTATTTTTGATAAAAATTTTATCGTTAGTGAATATAAAATGTCGTTGTAAAATAAGAAAATAATACTAGGTAATTTACATCAGGTTATACGTGGGATGCGTAGCTCAACGTGAATAAGACTCCGGATGGGATGCTGAGGAACAAAGTCTACAAAGTCAAGGGAATTGAGGGAGACAGAAGGAAATGGACTTACTGGGCTGAAGTAAGCCTGCTGTCTCTACTTAAGAACAAAGCAAAATTGCAAAACTCGCTTCCTACATGACATGACTGAATTATCCTTTGACCCAGAATTAATAGTATTAACTCCCTGAAAAATTACTGTTGCAAGCAATAAGATTGGCGTAGGCAAAAGTTTGTGTTTCTTTAACTTTAGTGTCCCAACATTTAAGATGAAATTATCTGAATACTTCGACATTTTCTTCATCAAAAACATCAAAGGGAAATGTAACCGCGTTACAATATATATTCATTGCACACTGTTCCGATCAGATTGTCTTTGAGACCTCAACAAACCTTTGTGTCCAGTTTTCAGATGGATGGAGCAGCTGTGGATTGCTGTTCCAGATGTCTCATCCATCTTTACAGAAAGCTTTGTTAAATCTTATTTAAACTTCTTTTCACTTAGTTTTGTGGTCAGCAACCTCGGGTTAATTAAACACTTTCAGGAAACGAGACGGTAACATTCCATTAATAGCGTAGTCTCCACACATTGAAATCTGCACAATAAGCCAGTCTTAAATCCAAACAAAGTTCATTTTCAAGAAGCAAGGTGATGGATGGGGCGGGAGTAGTGGGATAAGGTGTCCACCCCAAAGATAAAGTCTTTAAGCTTGTGACCTCAAACCCATAGTTTAAGTTCTCTTTGAGATGTTCACTTTGCGAGTTGGGAGCTGCGGTGTCCATTTCAAAAAATGATTTCAAAGGTTTTCCGTGAGAAATTCACTTTTTATTTCTAGGGGGTAGGGAAGTTAAAATTTTTGTTTCTAGGGGTTAGGAGGAGGTAGCCAAACCAACTCAGAAATTTTCCCAGGCAAACGACAGCACTTTGGCAAGAAGATTCTCCTGCGTCTTCACATCCTTTGTATCGCAGATAAGAATAAGCACTGACTGCCATATTTCTGGTTAGTTACGGAATATTTAAATTATATGTACTTCAGATCTTTTACAAAATATTTCAACAGATATAAATACCGGTGTATATCTTTATCTATTACATGTTAAACATAAAAGTTTGAAAGACAGGTGACTCTTCAAATATTTCTTCAACGAAACATGAACGAGAAACATTATCTACATACCACACACCATTTTCTGTATTGAAAATGTCAGTCAATATTTGGGTGTAGAAAAAGATAGGTCTATGTACACCGGTTGTGAATGCTCATGGCCAATCTAACAAATATCAATCACGGAATATTAACAGACTTTGAAAAGAAGACCTGCTCACATATTATTGACAGCGACCCGATTCAGGTTTTGTGATCCGGTAAAAGGCCTTGTAGATGTTTAGTCAAGTGAATGATTGGTGAACATCAGCAGCATCAAGCTTCGTGAACACGGAATTGTTTTCAGCTGATCACTTTACAAAGGTTACGGCTTTCAGACAAATGGAGATAATGTAAATTTGTACATTTGTATTGAATAGGTTGTTGACCAATTTAATTCAGCTCATGTTGAAATTAATTTAGAAATGAAGAATCAAGAATTGAGAGCAGATGAGTTTTAATTTTGGACTTTTTTGGCTTGGCCTACTGCATAATTGGCTTGATACATTATCAGACCCTACTTCATCTCTTCATCTCACTCTTCATCTCCATATAGTTTTGTTTCATTATCTCGGTTTAACCCTTTCTATCTTAATCAATATAACTTTTCATCTGCCTATCTGAAGCAAAGTTACAGTAAAATTAAATCACACAAGAAAGTCCTCCTGTATGAACGCAGGAGGCATACCGCCCACCACGTAGAAAGTGCTCACTCTGCTGTTCTGTATTGGGGGGGGATACCCAGTCCTGTCCTGCCCGGGGGGTACCCCAGTCCTGTCCTGCCTGGGGATGGGTGTACCCCAGTCCTGTACTGCCTGCGCGGGGGGGGGGGGGTTCCAACAGACCTGTTCTTGCAGGGGGTACTCCCCCAGAAAGGACCTGGTACCAAAGACCAGGAAAAGAACTGGGACAGGGGTACCCCAGTGTGGACAGACGTACACCTGTGAAAACAGTAATTACCCCAGTCCCTCGGAATGCGGGCGGTAATAATCAGATGGGACTCGACACGATGTTGTGGAGCATTCTTGTATTTTTTTACGTAAACTGCTCAGTCAGCTGTCTGTCAGTCGTATGGAGAACGTCTGTAAGCTACATCTATGAGTATTCATAAAAGATTAATGCAGAAGCTTTTACAGCAAAGGTTATCCGCATGTGTTACATAGGCACCGCATTATTACTTTAATGTAGTACTTGCTTCAAGACACGTTTACAGGTGATGAAGTTGATAAATTTGGAAAGGAATATTGACGTCCTCTTCATTTTAGGAGCAAAGGAGTGGTGTTGTTATTGAAAACATTAATTGACAACATATCAAATGATTAAGTGAGTGTGCACGGATACTCCGAAGGTGTCCTCTGGTTTAGTGGCTTACTCAAATTTAGCCTTTGATGGAAAAAATACACCGTAACCTCTTGGTTGATTAAAATGGATTGCTTTACACGATGTTGGGCAGTCGAGTTTTCCCCTAAATGGAGATGCATTCTGTAGATTCTACAGAATTAAGAGAAAGCAAAAAAAAAATCCAGCAGCAAAATTGAACCCAGAGCCTCTGATTTTTATGTTCTGCATGCTACTATCTCAGCTAATTCCCCATTGGCTGGAAATCTCAGACAATTAGGTCCTTATGTAGTCATGATCTATTGATGCTTGCACTCAGAGAATTTTTTGGAATCAATAGAGCATGACTATATAAGGATCAAAAGGTCTGAGACTTCCAGCAAATATGGAATTATCTCAGACAATAGCATGTAGAGCATGAAAGTCAGAGGCCCTGGGTTCAATTCCCACTGCGGTGACATTTTGCTGCTGGATATATTTTTTGTTTTCTCGTGATTCTGTAGAATTCTACAGAATGCATCTCCATTTAGGGAAAACTCGAATATTCGTAGTTCTTCTCGGGAATATTTATATTGAACCTAGATCTTCAGATAGTTTTCAATCCCAATGGTCATTCAACAGATATCTTTATGAAGATAGTTTCATCTTTCCCAATGATGAGTTTACAATTGGTTTCTGTGAGATAAGGCGAACATGTTTGTCCCTGGAATGAACGTAGGAGTTTTCCCCCAAATACGTTTTGTTGAATTCATTGAATTCCATGAATCGTGACAAAATCAAAAACTAGCATGATTTCCTGAGAAAGGTACAATAGATACAATAGTAGAAAACTATTTTTTTCATTGCTGCCTCTGGGTAGGTGGTGAAGTTGATGGCAATAGAAATCGACCCCAAAAGAAATAGGTTTTCCATAACATTTCTTTTGAGCCAATCAGCTAAAGGCCAACATCAAAATCTTTTTATGAACCCAGTGTTAATTCAGTAAGGATGGACCTGATTGGCACATTTTGGCGGGCAACGACGAGAGAATTATATCGTATAACTTGAATCGGTCGTAATGGAAAGATGCTGTTTTTTTTGCTGGGAATGTGTCTAGTAATAGTAATATCTCTCTCAACAACACAATTTTTGGATTTGTCATTATTTCTCAAATGCAGTGAATTCTAGGAAAATTCTATTATGTAAGTGGAATCTGTTTTTTCGTGTTTATGTCGATTGCATTTTTGGGCAATCGCACACTTACCGGTGTACCGTGAGAAAGGTACCCTACCTGAAAAGGGAGAGGGGGGGTGGTCGAGTTTTAATATTACAAAACTACCCCCTCCCCTTGAACCTTATGGCAGTGGGCCTTATCAGTTCTCCACTCTCCACAACACTGGAGCCCTCAACACATGACCACCATCTGTCCTTCTAAAAACTTTAATATCATACAATGTGTTAAATATTTTTTGTTATTTTAATTTTTAATAGTTTTGTAACATTTTAAACTTAATTAAATTAGTTCAAATTTTATATTTGCTTTTTATTTAAGGGGACCTAAGGGTAAATGGTAGAAGGGGAGAAGGTGGTCATGTCTTAAGGGCTCAAGTGTTAAGGAGAGTGGGGAACTGATAAGGACCTCCGCCCTAAGGTTCAAAGGAGGGGGGTAGTTTTGTAACATTAAAAATGGACCATTGTCAAGATATAATAGGGGATAGTTTGAACACGTTACACCGGTCGTAGGAGATCGAGACAACAATCCCCTAAAATTTTGAATTGGAAGGAACATATCTACTCGAAGAACAATGTAAATACGTAATCGATACTTTTGAGTAAACTTCTAATTTTTCTTATGGTCCAGTTGTCAGCACCCTGCCAGTCTGCATCAATGTGATGTACTCAACACAGTTTATATGTTTGGTGATTCACAAAAATCTTTACAGAGTCGCCTATTGCACGCCTCAAGTCGAACATAGCCTCACTAAAAGTGCACGTATATTCATTCGTAAAACCAACCTCAACTTTATTGATAATTGCTGATGAACTCAAGCCAATTGATTATCTATCTAGACCTGTACGTCTGCACCACATTAAGCTGCTTAGTATCTACGCAGTAGTAGAGCTTTGGTGAATTAATAGATTCTGGTTACAAAGGGTTGCACTAACCTACCTTGTAACACAGCAGCTTATGCTTTTTCCCTTTTATAGATATTTGCACCAGTAGTCTGTGCATCGCATCATTTGTTCTGTTGTCGGTGCGATAAGTAGTTTTTGCGACTTACTGGGATATTAATTTTTCTAAGTGCAGATTCGGCTTAATGAGGATACCTTCAGGTTCAGGTTAGTAGATTTATGTGGTTAATGAAATAACGTTAGACTGTACTTTACACTTGATTTACATACTGTCAAAATTTTACGTATTACTTTGGCTCAAAGAGATTAAATTATATTACCAGGCGTACTTAAAGGCTTCTGTTTTGATGCTTTCTTGTGGCAAATATATTTACATTTGCGTTTTACATTCTTAAGACGTTAATACAATGAAACAAAGAACTAAAACTTTCCAATAAGACTTTTAATCGGGGAGTACATGGTCTACATAGACTTTCGAGATTTCTTGTTTTTGGCATTGGCTGCTCTTGGTTTGAGATTTGCTTGATGAAATTTGATGTATTGGCCCTGTTAGAGAAAAAATATCATTTCCTATTTGTGATGCCACTGAATTAAGTTTCTTTTCTTGGCAATTCAGTATCGTTTTCTTGCTTGGATTCAATTTTGTAAGCTGTTAGTTGATCTCATGGTTTTATCTGAGTTAATTTCTCTGGAATAATACATGGAATGTGCCACTGTACGCTCCCTGTCTTTTGTTACTCTGATTCTATTGCACATTTCCTGATAGCTGAACAAATAATTAAGAATTAAGACAACAACAATGCTCGATGCTATATTAAGTACACTAGACGAGGTAACCGAAGGTGCAGTTTGCCAGATTAAAGTGCACAGAGAAAAGATCACACACATTACATTAATTAATTGCCGCATTAAAGCCTTTATTGCCAATCTTACACCAAATGAGATAGAATGAATCAATTGCCAATTCACTGCACTTCCCAGGTCTCGTGTATTTTCTGCAGTTTTAGCGGGACATTTTTAAAACTGGGAAGTTATCTTGCAACAGATTTTAACTTTTGATACAAACTGACAATTGACCAATGTTTAAATGATCAACATTTAGTAGTTGATATCTGATACACATAAGTGCAGTGACATGTTTGCATGCGTGTAGATACATTCCAGGAGAGAATAGTGTGTAACTGATGTCAAATGATTTCAGAACAAAAACCCAGTTGCTATCGTAGTAGTCTGATTTTGGTCAATCTAGGGAACTTTCTACATGAAATGATTTTGACTGGCTTATTTGTCATCAGACGTTTTGCAAGCAGTTTCCACCGTTTCGTGTTGGTATCACCCGAGTGTTGGTGTATTGTTCTAATGGTTTTGTTTCATATCGCATGCCACTAATACAACACTGTTGTCGGTTGCCAGAAATGGTGCCCAGTGATTGTTATTGATTACTCCAGTTAGACCGAAAGCTTAACATAGGCTCAACTGGTTTAGTCTTGTCAGCAGAAGCTACCACCACAGTTGAATCTAGCTTTGAAATGAAGTAGCGAAGGTTTATTGTGAGAGGCATCAAACACGGATATTCCTTACGTACCAGATCTTCTGGTTTTAATTTGTCTCGGCGGAATCTTGACTTGTTATATTTGGAAAAAGAAATGGAGGTAAGTGATAGACAAGATTGTAATGACTGCTGTTTTGTTCTTCTGTTGAACACAGAATTGTAGCTTTTGCAATTTGCAGATAATCACGCAACAGATCTAGAATAGCCTATTTCCGACATGCAATGCCATTACAATGCTTATGATGTGTCGCAAAGCTTTTTACTGACTATGGTTTAGAGTATCTTAAGTTGTAGGGAACTGACAGATATTTTGCACGCAGCTTTGTGGATGTCATGCAAACTCTGTTAGAATCCTACTGCATAACTAGACACATAGTGTCATAACCAAACGAAGGTGACAGATTTCTGTCCGGCATCATTTTTCACTCGTTGAGAAACTATCAAGGGTCATATCAACTGTTCCATAGTACTTTTCTGGGTGTGAATGAAATATGCAGACCTATAGTTTTAAAACAATACTTTGAACAAAAAGGGTACACATTTGTAAGAAATTTGTGTTCGGAATTAGTACAGGAATATCTCTAAATATTGTATAAATGCTGAACGTTAATGAGTATGTCTGACAAGATACCTGGCCGTCCGCAGACAGCACACGTTGATATTTTACGTGATCCTTTTTGCTTTCACTCCTGAACAATAGAAACACATGGATAAGAGAAAGTTTTGGTACCAAGAGATTATTTGTCAATTAATTTTGTTTTAGAGACAGAGCTGTAAGCTCCAATACTCGAAGCCACTACAGACTCCAAAACTTCCATTTTTAGTTGCCTGAGTTCCTCTCCTTCAGAGCAATCGTAAAGATATTCTGGTATTGTAGTTTCGTTGCTGTTGTGAACTTGGGAAAATGCTATTGTGCGCGTTCATAATATCATGATGGAAAGATACATGTAACAACTTGAGGTCACAAACATAATTTCATCACATGCATAAACATTTGATGCATCTATCGCATTTGTCTAATAGAACTACTTTGCTGAACCAATATTATGAAATCATCTGAGACCGCTTTCAATTCTTACTGGATGTTCATGCCTTGTGCTTTAATGGATAATATCCATTAGGATTAATAGTAATAGCACAATTGTTTGGGACTGACTCGGGAGCAATGAGATTTTGAGAACAAGCAGGCTTGGTATGGAAATGCTAATTTGTTTCAGTACAAAATGTCCATGTGCCCAAGTTCAGTGGTGGAAATATTATACAATTATGTTACATAAAGTGAAATATTATGAAATATATTATGGACCAAGGTTTTCGAATTACAAGAAGAAAACCACTAGATTCTTAAAATGGTTCAAAAAGGAAAAATATGCTATACCCCTTGCCATGTGTCTTTGAGAAATACTACAGGAAAAAAGCTGTGTTCTTTGTGCAGCTGTGAAAGTTTAATGCTGTTGGACTCTTTTCATCTGGTTGATATATTTGGATCACAATTTAACGGGGCCCTAATTATTCCAAGTGTGATCAAGTGTTGACGCTTTCTGTACCTATGGGAATTACAGGTGACAAAAAATAAATCAACCTTCAAGGGCGTAGTTTTTTCTTCAGAAAAATGCATGCGAGGAAGAAATAAATCTCGTGATCCGTTTACTTAAGCCCATGAAACAATAAATCTCGACTAAGCTCCACACAAGATGTGTTCATTTACTGAAATGCCAAACCGATACACTGAAATTTCCTTTTGTCATAATAATTAAGCCGCCTACTGAGGGATATCAAAGACGTCAAGCGATTCCAAAGCTGGAATTGATAGGAGCTTTTATATCTTCTTGGTAGCTCGACAAAGGCTCTATCTTTTGTTCGAATTGACTGATTTGATCTCACTATTTTCAGTAAAATTCGGATTTTATTTTACAAATGAGAGGGGTTATAATATTTCCATAATATCCCAGTAATCATCCTATTTTATTCTCCAGATTTTATTTATTTTCAAATATTGTTAACATGTGACACCTGCCCAATTTTTACTTTCAGTTTTTAAATTTAATAAATTCGGAGATATGGTATTGAATATGTCAAAGTAGATCAGGAATATAGTCTCCATTTTGCACATTGCGACTTATATATTTGTTTACCTGTATTCGGTCGTCTGAAGACTGTGGTCTGTAAACGATTAGTCGGGTTGCGGCTAGAAAAGAAGATAGGACAGAATTTTGTAACTGATGTGGATGTCCTGTTGAAAACACATTTGAATTCATGAAGGTTTGACTGGGGGCCATCAGATTTGAAGTCCCTTCTTTTTATGGTGTAGATTCAATACATTACAGTACAATTCAATACTGTATCTGAACACAGATTCTACTTTAACAATGGCACACATTTGTTTATCCGTGTGTATGGCAGATCTACTGTTTCAGAGAGCCAAATAATGCAATGTATTCAATTTCTGTTAAAATGGAAAAAGTTTCTTTTTCTCCAGAACTGTTTTTTTTTTCTCAGTAATCCGTTGCCAAACAACATACAATATTTAGAAGGAAATTAAATGGAAGCGGTTGGCGAAGAAGTAAATTTAATAGACTTGCCATTTTAGACATTCCGTTGTGATATTTTTGATACAGAAATGAATAGGAAACAACAATTAATTGAATTGATATTTCAACTTTGAAAGCAATTAGAGACATAATAAATTACAATTTTAATAGCTGAAAAATGACCGATTCAAATTCTTTGAAACTTATAAAGGTGGTAGTATCCGATTTCCTACCGATTAATGGTGTGTTCACACTGAGCGACAGCGAGACCCAGAACGAGACAGACAGCGAGACTGATTGAAATGGGTTACATAGCATTCTATTAAGCAGTTCACACTGCAGCGAGACAATATCAGTGAAGCCATTGGCTAAGATATTTAATCGGTCTCGTTATCGGTCTCAGTGTCGTCCAGTGTGATCACACCATAACACCAAATATAATCACGAGCGAAAATAGAAATCCCACTTCCTAAAATACTGTTCGCACTAGTTGGATATTTTAAATGAATGAACTTGTCTCTGGTTGGAAAACGTCTTAAGGTTTCTATCTCAATCCTGTAACTTTGATAGTAGTTCTACATAATAAAATATATTTACATTGAAGTGAGGAAGCTAAAAATTTTAAAGGGCAAATCAAATACTTATCACAAACACCCTGAAGGAATAGCAAATATTTTGGACTAAAATGGAGATATCATTAATTTCTGACAAAGGCTTTACAATGTAAGTCTATGGGAATTTCAGTTTTTGAATGGTGCAGCCTCCACTGGTGACC
>JBCAUG010602925.1:0-14286 GCA_038406175.1 Haplosyllis leylae | reverse complement strand
ACAGTAGTTTAGGCATTTTTCTTGCAAGGAAAAGCCCCATACTTCACGAAAAGTTGCTGTGACAAAAGGAAGACGTTTCCCGCCACCGTACAATGTGAATGAATCATTACAAAGTTCCATTCATGCTATCATTCGTAATCGGTATCGGTTTCGGCATCAGATATAGTCAGTGTGAATTAGCCCGAATAGTGACATCAGTGCACTTTGAAGGGGAGGCGGCCAAAATGGAGACCCAAACGACCAATAGTTTCCTTTTTCGATTATCTGCTAAAAAAATTATTCTGCCCAGAAAATTATTAAAGTCGACGTCTTATTCTTCTCATGGGTTGAATCTTTGATTGTTTGACCAATCAACTTCTCTTTAAAATAAAGCTACATAAACAATACTTACAGCGACCAGTGCCATGTTTGCGTTAAATTTCTTGGGATTCTTAAGTTTTTTGTCTAGTCCTCTCTAAAACTAAATCCTCTGTCTCTTATTATTCCGACTGAAAAAAAAACTTTTTGTAATCGCTTTCTTGATCACGTTTCTTTATCCTTTGATTATGTAAAAGTATTTTAGCTTTTGGTTTTGTATTTCCTTCTATTCGTGCTTCTGTTTTTGACTTAACGTTTCAACTGATTGGACTAATCACGTAATTGTTTCAATGTGATTTTCCCGCCACGAATGAGTTGTGAATTACCCACTCCTGGCGCTTGCGTTTTCACGCAATGTTGAGCAGGGTGTCGACTCACTGCGCACTGCGAGAGGATTTGATCTTCTGTTTTCTCTTCTTTTGACTCAACGCAAGTTTCAACAACATTTTGGTGCATCCCACATCGATATCAACAATTTCTTCAACTTGGAATATCGGTTTTTTCCATTTTGGACAAACTCGAATACATCATATTAGTCAAATGTAATAGTGAGCAGAAGTGGATAATCGAGAGATCGCCCAGCTACCCTGACTTTTCATCGCATCCAACACAGCTGATTCGAATGTACAAATACATTCACATCAAGTGTACCGCAGATGCTAAGGTTTGCTGATTTTAACTTTGTGTTATAAAAATTTGTCGCTCCCTTGATTTTGTAGCAGGAAGCAGTGAACCTCTATTTGAATTTACAAATGTTACAATGTTTTGGTGGTCTCGCTGTTATGAATCACCACTCCACATTCACAGGATGGTACCACCTTCCGGAAATTTTGGGGCAAAAAGCCGAAACCAACCGCTAAGGTGACTCTCACGAGCCACCAATAAAAAGCTTCAAAATGATTACTTTAAACAAGTACCTTGTTATGTCTCTGTATGTTATGGTACTGATACTAATAATTAGTTCGTTTTAAAGGGCACTTGATCCAAGTGACAGAGAATGCTTTTTATTGATGTTGTACTTTGCTTGTAGAGAAGAGTTTGTAAGTATATGTGTTCGTTTTTAGTGTGACTTTCAAAAGAACGAAACATTCTGAATTGTACATTTGTGTATTTAAGGATCGACAATAAATTGTTGAAACTAAAGGGAAGTTCGGTCTGCTGTCGTTCCTATGTCCCCCTGTTAAGAAATTAAAATCAAATTTAAAAATCAAGCCAAACAGCCAAAACATAAAATATCAGGCAGTGAAAGTTTCACCAGGTGGCTCGTTGGTGCAAAGGGTGCAAAGGGTGTGAGGGGTATGAAGGGTGCGAAAGGTGCAAAGGCAATTATAAACTAGGTTTTTTGATCCCCACCACACTAGGTCATAAAATGTTTGGTTACATAATGTTATCTTGAGGTGTTCCCACCACCTCCATGTACAACCATCACCCTAACTACAGTCACTGAGCTGCAAAAGGCCTTTATAGATCCCCACCAAGGGCCCAAAATTTCAGGGCAAAAACTGCCAATCAACCACTAAGGTGACTCTAACGAAGCACCAAAAATTGGTTGTTTGTCAAACCACATGAAAATAAACTAGTCAAAAATGGAGCGCAAAGAGACTTAAATTTTCAATGTTAACTTAAAATTCAAGGTTGTTTTTTTTCTGTAATTGAAGAGGTTGTTAAGATAAATTGTGTTTATTTTACTCAGTCATGATGATAAGAAAGAGTGACAAATTTGCATTTTGTACCGAATATTTGGCATACAAGGATGCTCTTCAGTTTCATTGTCACATTAAAGTGAAGTCCTATGTCAAGTAAAAATAGAACACAATATTCGCGTTTGTCAATTAATTTTCATTGCGATCTTTTTGCCAGGTAAGTACTAGGAGTTCTAACGTCTTTTTGGTTTTGGGTTTCATGATCAACGCACCATCTACGAGTTGACAGATGAGAATTCAATACAACCAGAGTTTGTTGTAAGGTCATTGTGTATTACCTCACAAAACCGCTTCAAATGGCAGGTGATCAAAAACGAAAGGATTTCAAACACCATCCACAAAGGTTGCATACCTTAACATTGTTGCGTAAAATTGTGGAAGTTGGCATTTGTCAGACAGTCGAGTTTTTCCAGAAATAGATTAAATGGACATATCTGGCAACTCAGTACATAATTGTATGAATCGGTATAGAATTGTATTCAGTCCTGAATTATTCGATGGAACTATCAATGACTGTTCACTGGAACGTTCGCAAAATTTAATCAGCAACAAATCGATGAACGTTGGCAATCATACATGAACATTCGCAACCAAGACTAGGCACATTAGCCATGAACGTTCACAGAGACATTTCCAAATGCCAACTACTCATATGTAAATGCGTTAGATTTAGTGTAACTTTGAAATAAGGTTGAATTTAAAAAATTTTTAACGCTTCTGCCGTTATCATTTGTAACTGGAAAGGTAATTTTATCACACTAAGTTTTTCTCGCAAAAACTTCATTAAAAAAATGTACAAACAATTGAAGGTCCATGATTTTTATTGATATATGTACTGATCATGATTATTCATAATCAGTTGTGTTTGTAAGTTACAGAAGCTATTATCAAGAATTTCTGGAACTGATGTGAAAGTAGGATTTTGACGCCATTGTAAATTGCCAAGCATTTTGTTCGTTGCAATGTCAGCAGCCCTGGCACTGCATGGGACCGAATTTGGGGCATCATTCTGAAATGCAAAATAGCAAAATATGAAATGGAAAAAATATTATAAATTAAATAAAAGATAAAAAATGGACAAATTCAAATCTCTTTGAGTAACTGAATTACCAAGTCTCTTCCGCTTGTTGCGAGGGTGTAGTCTGCAAAAGTAATTCAATAAAAAAGACATTTCATCATGAATGTGTGTATCCTAATTTACAATTAGTGAAACAGTTATGAAAATTGGATTACACATACTTACGAAAATTACGCTGTGACAGATCTGGAACTGAAATAAACATAATAAAATAGCAATGACAAATTAATAAATTACTGCTGTAGGCTAAGAAACAAAAGCGACATTATGGCCATACCCTGGGCACAAGGTCTGGAAGTCATCTCTGGTGATTGTTTTGTCACATTATTTTGCCCTGCAATATTAATTTGGAATATATTAACTTTGGAATGCATTCTAAATTTAAGTGTGCATAAATTGCAATAAATACAAGAACTTGCTCCTGCAGGAAGGCAAGAGGCATACTGTCCGCCGCATACCAAGTGCTTGCCCTACTGTGCTATCGTGGGGGGGGGGGGGGGGTTACCACATTCCAGGCGGGGGATAAGCCCAGTGTAGCCGGGCAGCTAGGGTTCCCCCTTGGGTGGGGTTCAATGCCCCTGTGGAAAATTGGTGACTTCTACCTGACTGTCCAGACATCAGTGGTCTGTTCCCCTTTAACAAACACACACGGCTGAAAACGTAACATGCCGTCGTAGTAGTCAGGTGGCCCATAATAAATTACCTTGTAAATCAGTAGCAGTTGCTGATTCGCGTATTCTTCTAAAGGCATGATATTTTTTGGACAATTGTGTTCCTTCAAACAAATAAATTTTATAAATGAAATGGGAAATCTTTTAAACGTTATGACTAATGTATATGCCAAAACTTGCAAATGAAATAAATGAAATTTACCTGGAGCCTTCTTGGTTACAAGTTTAGTGGGGCGCACAAATTTCCCTGCAGATTTTGCACTTAACTTGTTCTTGCTAACAGACACTTGCTTCTTCTTCTTTTTCTCCGGTGCTGCATGTGATGGATGATGAGAATCTACAAATAAATATTACTTTCTACTACAAAGAAAACCTGTAAAGTATGAGTACTCAGGCTTATAAATAATTGTGGCCTAAATGTTCATTAATTTCTTACAAACGCACCAGGCTGTGCATGAAATGCTGTCTCTCTTGGATGTCTGTCATCTGATACATTACTGTCAACCTCAGACACACATTCTTCCCCATCATCTGTAAGTCAATTTATTACATGATAAATTAACGAAAATTCACAGATCTTTGTCAAAGACAATATTTTTGAAAATAAATTAGGCTATATCATACTGTCTTTCTGTTTCTCAGTACTGAATACCACATCAGTGTTTGGGTCATAGGCAAAATCTGAAAAGAAATGATACAAAGAATTAGGTTTGTAAAGAGGCAAATGAGAAAGGAAATTGCGCATTTTCCTAATTGACAATAATACAAATAACATTTACTCTTCGTGACATTATATTTCATTCCAACAAAGGTTTCATCAAACCACATGCTTCTCACTGCTGCAATATCATAGTCTGCATCACCAAATTGTTTGGGTGTCATCCCAAACCCAGAGTAACCTTGCAAAATCCTGTTCCTTTGAAATTTAGCATGCATTGGCCCAGTTCCAGCTATTGTACATTGATATCCAGTATCAATGAACATGGATAAGCCAGCGACTTTTTTAACTTTTGAGGCAGCAAAAACTCAGTTATTGTACTCTTCAGCCATGCAGTATGTAGCCAAACCATATCTTATAGCTGTTTTCATGTGTGACTGAATTTTCTTCTTTAATTCATCAACAGTCTGTAACAAATAGCGTTGATTTCAAAATTCTAAAAAAAATCCAAAAGGAAAATAATAACATCATTCGTAATTCTAAAAGAGAACAAGCAGAACTCACCATCTTATGAATTGGCTTGTGTCGGGCCATGCTGCAGATTGCAATGACCTTCCACACATGACAGATGACCAAAAGAAAGTGATTAAAAAAGTTAACATTCTGCCCCTTTAAATGTTTTACTCAGCGTTCTTCACGGCTGATTTAATTTAAGATGTGTAACATGGAAGTTTTCTGAGAACATTCTCATGGAATGTTCTATTAAACCAGAGTAAACCTTGATGCGAACATTCCAATAAATCTAGCTCATGACCATGTACATGGTGTATAAAAATGTTTTAAGTATATCGAGAATTATTAACTTATTGATATTTCTAAGTATTTTAGCGTAAATGTATGATTCTTGAAGGAAAGTTACTTTTCTGCATGAAGCACGCTGCATATTGTTTTTCATTTTCAATTTTGACATAATTGTGTATTTTATCATTTTAGTCACTTCCGCGCCTGTTTTTCTTTTCGTTTGTGTGTTACATTGAAATCAGGTATGTTTCTATACAATTTTTACCGACGATTATGACAGACTGACAGTATTTACACCATTAATCATGGTAATGACATTGTGTAGCATCAGTAGACTGACAGTCATCATGATTATTGATGTAAACATTGCGTTAAATGGGTCGCTTAAAATGGCAATCAATCATGTGTGCCATCAAAATGTAAACTTATTATGGCGCCCACAGTATTTCATAATTTAGTAAGAGAAATTTACCAAATCATGTAATATAACTGTCAAAATCCATTAATCCATTACAATTTCATCAACTGGCATATTAACAATCGTCTGCTTGTTCGTAATGTGTTCGAAGATCATTTTATGCTTATAAAACATGTAAATATTAAATTGCATACAATTCATCATATGGACGTTGCCACTATGAGAAGGCAATGTTTTGGTTTCGTCATTATCATGTCTAGTAAAACTTGCCGCAAATACATTTCTGCATAATAACAAAGCCGTATTCTACATGTGTAATGAACAAACAATATTTTATTTAACCTTTCTAGCAGAAGACATTTGACACCATGTCAGGGAGAAAGTATTTGACTGCAAAGAGGAAAATGGACCACAAAAGGAAGCTGAATGAAGTTGACATGTAATTTCAATGAATTAATTTATTTAAAATTCTTGTCTAGAAATATCATGTTTTTACTGTATGGGCCCACTGATTAATGTATGTAACATTGTGAACATGAAATTGCTTGAAAAGGATTTGTAGAAATTATTTTTCAACAATACTTGTGTTTTGCTTTCCAAGGAGGTGGCAGCCGATAGGGGTAAATGTTTATTGTCAAAAACATGTTACTGTACATTTATGCTTATTGCAGGGACGTTGACGATGACAGCAGACATGTAGCTGTTCCTGGCAATTCTCTGCAGGTCGCAGCTACTTCTGGTACCTCACAACAAGGACTGCAACAGCTTCAAGGACAAGGCGCAACTGCGGCAACAGCTCCAGCATATGCGACAGGAATTGTGCAAAGCAACCCATCGCCATTCAGTTTCAAGACTCCGAAAACATATCCTGGCCAGCTTTTGAGCCACAGTGAAGGATAAATTAAATTCTTAACTTGGCACATGTTAAATTAGGGTAAAATATTAGCTGAAGATCGCTTCGTGAATTTTATTTGTGAAATAGAAGATGTTGTTCCAAGACAATTTCAGTTGCAGCCACTTCATTAATGGACTTGTGCAATACTTTCTATTTCTACAGTGTTGTATCAACACAGCAAAGACCATCGCTTTTCCAATCAAGTTCGTGGCAATCTGTAGCTCCATCAACTGAATTGATAATGATGAAAGATGAAAACGGAATTATGAGAGGGTACCCTGTTGACACAGCTACATCCACATTTGTCAGATCCATCTTAAAAGGCCGTACCAGTGTTCCAACAACTTTAGGACAGATCTCTACCTTTCCTAGAGCAAGTACACCAGCCACTGCAGGGGCTCACAGCTCAACAGCGACACTTGGCAGCCTCCCATCAGCGTCGTCGTTGTACAGTACTCAAAGTTCGGTGTCATCGCAAAGCTCACTATCTTCAACATTCAGCACAACACCAGGAAGGTAATAAAATCTTAAGTTAATCTTCTTGTTATCCCTTCAATTGTCAGCGCCACATGTACAAACATCAAAATTAATACTCATTTTGGCCAAAAATTCATTTTGTACATGAATCAGGAAACCCGGAGAAATGCTGAAACAGCTGTATGAAATGCTAGATGCGGCAAAGAGTGCGGAAAACATTGAGAATGTTAAGATGAGAATTCAACAAACTATTTATGATATTGATCAAGAAGCAGCATGGCATAAACATTTATCGGGAGAAGGTAACAAGAGGATGTAATTATACAGGAGTTGATGGAAAGGTGACTGTGGAAAGCAATGCGTACATTTTAATCCAGTTCACAAGTTATTAATTCTTAAGATAACAAAAAGTTTGTTTTTACCTTTTTTGGGTATAACATATTTAGGATGTAAATGTTTTGTTTGTTTAGTTTTATGGTTCAGCACAAACTCAGTAACCATGCATTTTCATGCAGTGTCTGTGATTTGTGTTTAAGGAAAAATTCTTTAGTGATGAATTCTTGAAATAAAGAATGGATTACTTGTGACAACAAATGTACCCAATACTTGTAAAAAACATTACTTATGTAATGCTTTTATGAAGTATGCAATTTTCACAATCATTAAAAATCCTGATATTCTGTGTACTGACATACATGAGATATGACAAAAAAAGACAATTGATGCTAGGAGAATTTATTTCCATTTACATTGCAATAATTTTGAATTTTTCCAGCTTGATTGATGCTAAAGTTATCTACATTGGTGTTAAATGTGAACATTTGTTTAAAATATGAAATGAAAGATTATTTTATATTTACAGTTTCACATTCCACAGAGGGTGCTCAGGAAATATCTGAATCGGACAACAAAGTTATTGAAAATGAGGATTTACGTCCTCATGATGACAGATGTGATGGAACGTGTGAAATTTCTTCTGCTAAATGTAACGCAGGACATTATGTTAACAAACCAAAGAAAGGTTTTAAGGATAAGTTCAACTTAGTTCTAAGGAGATTATTTTTGTCTAAACTATAATATGTATATGGAAAATTATGGATTATTTTCATTCGTGTGCATGACATTTTTCGCCTGAGGAATCATAACGGCTGATGTGATTTACTGCATAATCGTGCAATGTGCAAAAAACTATGAGTATGCCAGTTCTCTGCATGAAGACTCTAGAAGAAGGACATTAGTTTTGAGTAACATCTACGGATTGAAAGCATGATAAGTTAAATCATTACATGCGTGTGCGTTTCTGCAAATCATAGCAGTTGTTGACAGTGACGGAAAGTGCTTATTATCTTGTTCCAGATGGACCATTTTGACAGTATTTGTTTTCAGCGGAAGTCAATTTGAGTTATACTTCTTTGTTTATGCTATTTCTGTTAAGTAAATGTGGATGTGCATGTGTGAATACTATACTTATCATTGATACTAAATTGGATGAGTGATTTATCTTAAAAGTCATGTGAAATATTTTAGAAATAAAGTTTGAAAAGTAACTGCATCTTGCGTACTTATCCTTGAATGTGTAATGATACTTTAAATGACATCTGGCGAGATATTTCCAACGACAACGATTTCCATCTCATCTGCTCATCTGAATAGACATTCAATGCGATTATTGGAGCATGCAATGGCCTAGATAGATGACCCCAAAACAATTCTGGAATTTACAATCCATGTATATCATATAATTATGCTGCCGTTCATTCCCACTGTGAACTTAAGTGATATTCTGCATCTATTTTATTTTGTTGTTCAATATATGCGTCTTTCTAAATGTGTACGAAACAACAGGAAATTGTTTGAATTTATTGAAATTATTAATTTGTACAAACCAATGGTTTTACAATGGATAGAATTAATATTGTTAATTTGCCGGTATTTTGCTGTGAAAAAAATGAGAAATAAAAGAAAACGGTGGATGAAACCGCACATTTTGCTGCGTCTTTTAGTTGGATACAGGTGAGTTTGGCAGTACTTATGTGTACTGTGATTTATTTAATTTTGCAAAAAATGGGACACAAGAATAGTATCGTAATATTTTCGCAGAGCAACTGAAAGCAGTAGAGATGTGTGGCAAAATATGGAAACTAATTGGAATCATTTTTTTTGGCTCATGGGTGAAACACCAGAAACATTAGCATCTCTTGCAAACACACTTGAAGAAATGTTTTATCCATTTACTTATCATGGAAGAACTTTATTGGATTTCAGGAATCAAGTGCGTGTAATGTTTTTCCATAAATTTACTTTGCAACAAATGCTTATTTCATGGAAACATGAAATCAATGAATATAAAATTTATTTCTAGCTATTGGTTTCTATGATTTGGCTACGTCGATATCCTTGCATGTGGCACTTGGCTGCTTTATTCTGCATACCTGTGAGCAATATTCACAGAATAATACATAAATTTCTGCACATTTTACACTCTTATTTGGTTCCAAAACATATCAGATGGCATTCAATGCCTTACTGGAGAACTTTGGCAGGTACTTATCCAGAATGGCCAAGAGTTGTTGCAATTGTTGATGGAACACCATTCAGAATATGTAAACCAAAAGGTATAAAATTTTCTTGACAAGTGGAAAGATTCCTGCCAAAATAAATGATTTACAAATCACACAATAAACATTTATTCTTTCCACACATTCTGATTAATTTTTTCCAGGACCAATTCAAAGATTATATTACAGAAAGGACAGGCATTGTCATTTTTTAAACTGGATTGTGATAGTTGATGTTTTAGGATATATTGTTCTTAGTCGTCCTGGATTTCTTGGAAGAACTTCAGATACAAGCTGTTTGGGTGAGATTTGCATACATTTTACTTTCATGAAAAACTCCAATATTCTTTGCATCCTCAAATTCATATTTTTCCTTAAAATATCCCTTGTATTGTTCACACATTTTTCTTGCCATTTACACAGATATATAAATCTGCAAGTTTTACCTGATGGATTACAAATTATGGCTGATCAGGGATTTGAACACAAATTGCCAGTAATAGTTTTGCCTCATGCAAATCAGCCTCAAATCTCAGCTGATATGAGGAGGTTAGAATGTACTTTGTGTTCTTTTATTTCTGCATGCAAATACATATGAATAACATAATGCACTGCAAATGTTAATTACAACATTCACTCCTTAGGTCTTTCAAATCACGTCGAAGTATGATTGAAAGATGTTTTGGAATCTTAAAGAATTCCTACTCTTCAGCAGGCTCATCAAAATATCGTAGCAGACATTGGACAGGGCCCATTTTGTGCAATGTCTGTGCTGCCTTATTTAACAGACGACGCTTGATTTTTACTAATATTCGTAGAAATCATACACTGGTAATTAACATATGTGGCCTTTGTAAGTTCGGGTTTTCTCTGAGTGTTAACTTGAACATTCCAAGTTCAATTCATTATTTTTGTAAGGCAAGTAGTTGCGAACGTTCGGTGATCAAAACAGTTGAATGACATGGATCTTTAATGAGGCATACAAGTCTGTGTTGCACCAGATGTCTTGTCGTTATGAGGCCAAGTATAAAAGGCAGGTCAATGAACAGATCAATGTCATTTCACCATGGCGGAAACGATTGATTGGAACAGCATTTTGGACAAGAAATATCCTTCTTACAAAATTGAAGTTAATGCATTTCTCAGTAGTTTGGACATTGCAAACAGCATCGAAATTTCAACTGAGACCATTTTTGAGGCAATAAAGAATGACGAGACTGTCAATGAAAACTTGAAAATGTTGTACAAGAAGGCCATTTATGGTAGTAACCATGAAGTTAAGAATCGGATCAAGAACAGGGTTGATAATTTCAAGCATGCTTTGAAGTAAGTGATTTTCATACATATTCCACTTGTATCTTCTAAATTGCAGAAAGTTATTTTTACACTCCATACTGACTTCACTATACCATTTTAGAGGCCATCCCAAGATTAAGAAGCTTGAAATGATGCATGCTTCTGATTATGCTAATATGGGAATGGCGCAAATGAAGGAAAAAATGAATGAAAATAAAAAGAAGGACCTAGCTCATGCCAAATCTTTACAGTACGTAGTATCCTTTGAAAGGAACAAACTTCAATAAATCAGAATCATTTTTATGTTATTTTGCGGAGAATTAATAAAAGTGATCGTATTTTATCATTTATGCTTAGAGATGCAGCAGACAGGAGGAAGATGAATGGTAAAGGTATGTTTTAAATATCGTTAGCTCTCTAGATAAGTTTAATTAAATTTGTCAATGTAAATACCACGCAATAATATATTGCGGACGTTTATTTTTTTAGAGAAGAAGCGCAGTGGCATGGACGCACAACTGGATGATGTTACTCCCAAGAAGAAGGGGAAAACTGGTATTTTTTATGGCTCATTTATGCTTTAAAATATTGAATAGTTCACTTAATGTTTCCATTGTTCATCCTTTCAGTCAGCACGATAATTTCAGAAACAGTTTCGCAGATAGAGGAGAATAATGGACAGGAGCGTGATCTTTCCAATGAGACTGATAAAGGAGGAGAGACATCAGGTTAGATTTGTGTATTGCATGACAAATTGTACCTATCGTACTACATGCTTTTACATGTCTTTATTGATATTTATTCCATTATTCAGGTGCAGAAAACAAAACTGGTGAGAAAAGGATGGATAAAGGTATTCAAAAGTCTGATGTACGGGGAACAGATTGGAGAAAGTTTATAAAACTTGAGACAGGGGGTAAATTTTGCTATATATTTTGGCTATTATTTATTCAACATTCCTAAATAATTTATCATTTAATTTTTTTTGTACAATGTCATATTCTTCAGATGTTGTCTACAGTGACATTGAAATAGAGGACGATGACTATGTCCCTGCAAATGATGTGACACTGAAGACATACGGCAAGAAAGACGGGTGTGTAATTAGTTATGTGGACTAAAATTTATCTCAGATTCATAAGTATACATGTTTTTCACTTGCCATTTGTATGCGTTTTCATTTACAGGACCAAAGGGAGAAAGAAATTGTTGCCAAAGCAGAATACGCCAACTGTGACTGACAAATCCAAATCTACAAAAGAGTAAAACAAATTGAATATTGCTTAAATTGAAATTGAAATTTTATTTTGTATATGTTCATAACAATGCACACTCTATATTGCAGAATCATTGACCTGGCTGAAAGTGAGGATAAGGAGAAAAAGGATAAAATGTCTGATCTTGCTGGTGCCTTTAAAGCAGCTAACACTGCCCAAGCTAGGTATGAAAAATGATATTATTACATAGCTACTTGAAATTTTAACAATGAAAATCTAATTCCAGGATAACTGTCATATTCTATTAATTTCAGACAAAGCAAAGAAGAGGCAGAAATTCTGAAGGACATCAAGCGATGTACTGAATCTGTTCAGAAATCAAGTGTCAAGCAAACTGCAACTATGAGGGCCTGGTGTGCACAGAATAATTTGAATGTACAGAAATACCACAGAGAAGTCGAGAAAGAGCTGGAGGATGAGAGGAAAGAACAGGAACAGAAAGGTTCATAAAGATGGTATAGAAATATTTGAAATTTTATTGTATGACAAATGCATTCCCATAGGATAATTGTTTTGTCACATTTATGAAATATATATTTTTAGATCAGTCCGGACCTGTATTTCCCCCTCCCGAGGATGAGGATGCTCTTGTCCCATTGCCAGATTTTGATGACTCAAATAATAATGAATATTTTGAAGGGCATTTGGTTCTGGACGATGAATATGGTAGTGATTCTTCCGAAATGGTTCCAGATGAAACACCTTTTTATGCCAATCAGGAAGAAGATCCAGAAGTTCAGCGTCTAAATTTAATCGATCAATTCGATGAATAGTTTAAAAAGCAATAATTACTTGTCGAACTTGACAATGATGAAATAAATAAAAGCCTCTTAAAGAATTCATATCTTTGTTTAATTCAGTAAACTGCGCCATTTATTTTGGTCAATGAAAAATACGAACATAGAAATTACAAGATTCACGTTTTGAAATACTTTTATTTCTAAAGGAAACTGTTATCATACAAGCTACAGATGATGCGCTTATAATTTAACTTATCTCCGTCATGTCACAGTTCCTTATTTATCACAAGTCAATTTTGAAAAATTTGCGATAACAAGCAAAAAGTGTCATGTTACCTATCACACACTTTCATGTTACTACGACAATTCGGCTGTAAATGCATGTGAACGTTCCGCTATATATTCCAAACTATGCATTTCCACTTGAATACACTTCTTGACAATTCTATACAATTTCATACAACATTGCCAGATCTGTTGATTTCATCTATTTTTGGAAAAACTCGAGTGGCTCTCAAATTAAACACATTATTTTCAGTAGCGATCCCTGCCGAACCTCCTGACACTAACGGTACCTACCTGTCTTGACGACTGGATCCCTTTCGGAGACAGCTGCTACTACTTCGGATTACAGTACATCAACTGGCACGATGCAAAAACCTTCTGCGAAGATTGTAAGTTAAGACCTGAAGACTCAATCCCTTTCTTTTTAGTACTGTCTATTGTACTGACAAAGAAGTATTGTACCTCATTTTTCTAGAACAAATTTTAAAGTTTGGTCGTTGGATGCTAAATAAAGAATCTACACCTTGACAGGAACTACGGCTTAACTTCTTGCTGTGTAAACAATTTTGACCGTAAAAATGAGGTGACAATTTATAAAGATAACAGATATAAAAGGAAGTACTATCACGGGTACAACAATTTAATATGTCGAACGAACAGCCAAAATGCCATCTCCATCAGTTTATCGCGTGACCAGGGAGGAACATTTAAAAATACCTGCAAAGAGAAATACGGAAAATATTTGTCTAAAAAAATATTGGACACTTACATGGCTCCGATATTCTCAGATTTTCTAAGAATAAGTGGGTCTAAATCGTGTGAAATCTGTGAATACCCTGAGTAAACCGGAAAATTCTGGATAAAATATAATAAAATATAATTGTGCAGTATTATTTTTGAGACAAATGTTTTCCTTTTAGAAGGAATAATTTAGTACAGGTTAGGCACGGTTAATTCGAAATGATTCCGCGGCCAGTTTTTCCTTCGAATTAAGCGGAAATTCATACTAAATTATTGTCTGTAATTCAAACTTTTCAAGAAACTTCGAATTAGGATTTACTTCGATTTAAAA
>JBCAUG010602814.1:0-14286 GCA_038406175.1 Haplosyllis leylae | reverse complement strand
AGGTCCCCACCACGGGCCCAAAATTTTGGGGCAAAAACTGTCAATCAACCACTAAGGTGACTCTAACGAGCCACCAAAAAGTCTTGTTACACCAAGGGTGTATTTCAAAGGAGAGGCTTGCTTACAGGACGGTTTTCAAAATTTTGTGGATTCTTTAATCAATTGGCCTGATGATTAACTGCTTATCATATCCCGAATGTAAGTGTGATAAGTACATGAAATTATCTACGGTACACTTGGCTAAGAAATTGCAGCCAAATTGGAATTAAAAGACCACGCGCTAAAAGGGTCCTCCACCATACCTTTCTGGACAGTGATGTGAGGATAGCAGTTTGTATTGTAAATACTTAATGGCGTTTTGATAGTTTCTATCTGGGAAATCTAGTATGTCTCAACCGTGATGTGCTTAGGATTAGGTTTGGTCATTTAATAATTCACAGCACACACTTCGGGTCCTCTTGAATACTAAAATCATAGTGTGGCGATGTCATCTTTAGTAAATATATAGCGGTACTCACAGTTTAAGCAACATGTAAAGATCACAGTATCTTTTGACAGGTAAATTATTTTCTCTGATACACATTCTTTGACACATCAAATAGAATTATGAATGAATTCACTTCCAGGAATTTCTTCGTGTTGTGTGAAACGTCAAAATGACTCGGTTCACAGATCCATAGTTGAACGTAACGTTGCTTCATATGAGAAAATGTGTGTTCGACTCCATAACGCGAATGGTGTACTTTGTGAACTCGTTTCTAATGGAATAGATACTCATCAGGGGATAAAATACTTTTCTGGTACTTAAGTTTCTTTGGGATTCTTGGGTTGCATCTTGATTTTAATGTTTGTACAGATTCACGTGCAGCCAACATCCCTAAAGGAATTAATCATGTTTTGCTGGCCACTTAGTGAACCCTCGGAGGATGTGCATACAGCTTCTGATATACAGAAGCGCAAGACCTCAATTGAAACAGCTGCGTATTCCAAGTACCACAATCAATTAATCCTACTTAATTACCATGTACATTTGTATTCATCCAAAAAACACAGAAGTGCATTGATTTTCCATGAATGTGAACGGATGCGTCAGTGAAGAATATTTCTCTTTGCTATCTGTCGCCTGTAGATGTGGATCATTTTTACCTTTGTAGAGAAATATGGGTTGCTTCTGTTTAAGAGCAATTTCCACAAATCTCCTGCATCATGCATTATTCGATTATGCACAATTAGAGGACAGAAGGACTTGATAAAGGAGGCAGGATTAAATAAAACTATACGCACTCCTATGAAGGATCTTCATTTACGTGCACAAAATTACCATTTGTGTGCGAAACGATGGCTGCGACATCAGTATGCCATGCATGGCTCTGAATGAACGCACTCTGCATAGACGAACCAATGTGTCCAAAGGACGAACATTACTGTCTTTGCGATACTTTGGCACAACTAAATACATCTCAGATCAACAAATGTGCCAAATACATCTCAGATCAACAAATGCGTAAACGCTGAAATCTGAATGTACCATTTATGAGTGGCTAATTTTACTTGACTCGACAATAATGCACAAGCAGTTATCTGGAATTCACACGTTGCCCAGTACTTTGGATTACTGTACTCCACCACACATATTTTACGGTCCTTCCCTTCATTCTCCCAGTCAGTTCAAACGGATCTCTTCATCAAATTTTATGAGTTGAAATGATGTTTACTCTGTTAACAATGTGCAGCAAAAGAAATAAACAACTCATTACAAACAGAAGTTATTGACTTACGTACTTATTCCACATGGCTGAACAATTAAATCCCAGCAGAAGCTGTTGGTTATCTCCTAATAACATGTCATTTCGCACATCAATGAACGGACACTATTTAAACCATAGATGTTGAACCTCGCCAAACATTAGCAGAAATTGAAATGTATCAGCAGCTTGGGATTGTGCCTCTTGGGCATTAATTATTAAATGGGTTCGACTGAAATAACAGCGAATGTAAATTGTATTGTTTGCCGCTCAATCCATCCTGGTTTCTGACCCTTTTGTCATTTATTTAATTTCGTTAATTTCCATTCCTTATTTTCTCTTTTGACCATTAGCCGTCAAAAATAGCTCGTAACGTTGATTTTAATGTAAATTATGTGAAGACTTAATATAGTAGTCAATATGAAGTTTAAAATACGTTATCTCAGTCAAAAGGCATAGAAGACACCAGGTCTGTGAGATTCCATGACACCTTCTCATTGGGATTCAACACGGGTAATCTTGGGTGCTGCATTAGGCAAGATGACGTGTCCCAATGACACATAATAAGTGGATAATGTCACAAATCATACGCAGGATCCACAACAGACGCATGCAAGACTAATCAACTCAGATGGATAGCGAACTCTCATGTGTTGGCGAAACTTGCAATGACACTTAGTCCCAGATGTGTTTTAATCGAATCAAACAGCTTATGTGATGTAGCTGTAACAAGGTCCTTGCCAGTCCCTAGTGCTTGATAAAACAGGATTTCTCAATGTTCCAGAATAACTTTCTGTTCCCTCAATTCATCTCTCTACCTAAATGTATTTGAGCCAACTATGGACATTTATTTTAAAATAGAGGAAATCATCTAAGGTTGCATAGATTTGGCCATGCCTGTCAAGCTGCCTTGAATAAAGAACAGATTTAAAGTTGATATAAATCGCTGAGAATTTGCATTAGTTTAATTTAAAACTGCAGACAGATTTTCATTACTCAGCGTAAAGCGATATGGAAAATAAATACGACAAATAACGCGTCTATGCGATAGCAAAGCATCCTAGTACAAATGGCATTAGCTTGATGAGGAGATTTTTCTCCATGCGATACAAATGAGAAGACTACTAATGAATCATAAATCTACATCTGATTTCTATTACATATTTCAACAGTGATTGCAATGGAACAAATGGAAGTCATTTTTAAGGAGCATAAAAATAAAACTACTTGCTCAATGCTCTCAATGAGAGTGTACTTCTATATTAAAAATTAACATCAAATAGTTTTCTTGCTTAAAATGTTTGACAACACATAACACGGGACCATTACTACAAGTTTGTTCCAGAACTATAGAAATTACAACATATATTGCCGACAACCATCTCCTTCTGGAGAACATCACAGAAATGACATGGATGATGGTCTGTTAGATATAATTCACAGGGGACCGTTTAGCTTACATTTCCACTACATCAAAGGAAACCTCTCTGTCACACTGCAGTATTCCACATTCTGAAGCTGTTTGCTGACCAAATTTTGGCTCCAATCTTCTTTTGTGTCATTCTGGGTTTCCATGACAAATCTAATAGCTCCAATTTATTTCCACGAGTATTTCCAATGCTGGTCACCATGCTCTAAACAAGGTGATGAAAGTCAAAGTGGAAACTGCCCGGATTATTGCTCAGCCCAATAGGTTCATTGTGGTGATTTGTTTTCAGACTATTATCCTGAACATCAATAAATTTCGTTAAAGAGACACAACGTATGGGGTTCAATTCCGTAAAGTAACGACTGGTTCCTTAATTTTCTGTTGTATTGGTACAGATCTTCGTATCATGTTAGTACGTTCGAAAAATATCACTAAAGAATTGTTAAAATCCGACACCACCTGCAGTTACGATTTCAATCACAAATTATCAGGAAGATTCATAGCATAAACACGCAATGGGACTGTAGCCTCTGCATATGCATGCACGAATAAGTAATGTCCCAAAGCAGTGACTATGACTGATTGGGCCTATGAATTCACAGCAATTAAGTGAGACGCATTTTTCAAGTGAATACGAAGCAACACAGGTGAGTAATTTGCCAGCTATTGGTTAAATGACCAGAAGTTTGATAATCTCAACTACTTACCGTTCAACAAAAACACACGCTAAAACTTACTTTCAACAACGAAACTTCAAAGTGACGACCGTGAGCCGACAGAGAAAATCTCTAATTATCTTGACAAAATGTAATGAAATGTAAACAGTTCCCTTTACCGATGTTTTCCTTTTCTTGAAAACAAAATTAAAAACAAGTCAATATGTCATTGTACTCTGCGAGTCTATTGACATTCAAGGCACCAAGAAGGCAGCATGAGTTATTTGACGTGATATTTCAAAAGCGTACATCAATTGATTTCATGTTCATATCCATGACTTCAGTCAACAGCAAATTTGTTTACAACTCTCCTGTATTGAAATTGCCGTCAAACAGAGCATCAATTGAAAATACGAGGACTTATTTTCCCTAAAAAATTCACATGAAATGCACTGCATTCTGATCAATTATGGCGCATTAGCTACACATCAAAGCTTGTGCAATAACTTTGAAAACAAATACTCATTAATTGCATGCGACTGTAAACCTTATTGCCGTCTGAAAGAGGGATTAGCTTGATTAGGAGATTCCCTATTCAAAAGACAAATGAGTTGACTGCTAATGACTCATAAATCTCCATGTTGGTATGAATCAACTTAAGTGCTTTTGAATTTTCACCAACAGTTTTGCCTTTTTGTATCACTAACATTGGCTGAATCCAAAAACTGCTTGGGAAACTTCACTTGCCAAGGATAAGGTAACAATGTACCAATGCCAGTTTGCCTTTTCTGACAACAATTAGCAACTTCGGACATACTTTCCCAAATGTTGAAATTTGAAACATCGAGGAATTAATATCAGCATATAATTTCCAATTTATCCAAAATCTTCCCTGTGTAAAGAACTGAAACTGAAGGCCTAGCCAGAGTGTCTCAGATTGTCAGGGCGCACACTGAACCCCAAGTTCGAGTACCACCATTGCTGCAGTGTTGGCTGCCAAAAGGTCAGCATTTGTTGCAGGATGGGTGGATCTTAGGAATCGATTGTATGCAGGCTAAGAAGCACACAAGTGAGGGATCCACTCTGGCTTTACACCCTGGGAAGACATCATCAGACGTCCCAAACAGGCCCCAGTAAAAGGACTTCTGTCCTCCAAAAATGTACTGAAAAAAAGAGAAAAGAACTGGCACTAAATAATTTGAACATTTACATCACGTAGGTAATCAATCGGGTGACTTCTGCCACAGTTGCATGTTCTAATCAAACAAAGACTATGTTCGACACTAAACTGCAAAAGTTACATGCAATGCAAAGATCTTTAATGTGTAAGATCTACTTGCAAGAAAGTCAATTTACACTTGTGAGTCTAAGTAAGTTGTGTTTTGTCGTTTCGACAGGAAAGAGAGTATTGATTCTGGCATGTATCTGTTTAGATACACTTCACGTCACTTTGCACAATAATTACATCACTACAGGTTTCTTAGTTTCCACCATAAACCATTTTGGCATTAATAGGGATTTATTAGCAAGCGGAAGTGAAAGGTTAATTTATGGAAATTATGTGGCTACAAGACGCATCTATTAAATTCACGCCAATATAGAACGTTGAAGAAAGTAATCCTCCCATAACACATCCATGTTTTCAAACTAATAGTAATACGTTAGCTTCCGGGCATGGTCGAACCCATTCCAAAAGACTGTACAAAAACGAGTTCAGCATACATGATGACACGTGCACGGTGAATGTCATCAAAACTTTCCAATTTCTGCCAGTGTATTCATTCTGTGTAAATAATTATTTCTTTCGTACACTAATAGAAACTTCCTAAATTATTCAGAGCCATTCAGATCTACTATTTTACATTTACCCGCGAAGAGACAGTTGCTACATAGAGTTTTATGTATTCTGTCTTAAATTACATCTTTAAAATAGCTGTATGTGGCAACATCAAAACGAATTACACAAAGCCTCCGTCAGTGTTGTCTGTTGGGCAGGATTCTTTGTGTTGTCACACACTAAATTCCCATCGAGATGCCTATTGATTTCTAGAACGAATCTGTTTACAAAAGGTTTTGTAATGTAGGTTTTCAACGCAAACTTCTTTCTGATGTTTATTCTTCAGCAAACCTCTTTTCGATCGGAGATTTTGTCTAACCTATTCACATATTTTGATACATACTATTTGCTACACACTTCAGGCTTCACTCAAAAAATATATTGTTGTTTTCACATGAAAGGACAATATAGCCTTCTGGTAGGAGGCACACCGCCCTCATTCCAGGTCTCATCAGACCCTTGGCTGCTGATGGTTGGGGGTAGGGGTTTAAGTGGACCCTCTTTCCCAGCTGATCCTTCCTGAGAGGCCCTGGGCGGGGTCGTGGGGTGGGGGGGTGAGTTGGTCCTTCCTTCTTAACTCTTCCTTCCTGGTTGGTCCTTGGTGGGGGAAGCTGGCCAGAGTTGGAGCAGTCCTGACTCAGTGCATCGTGGCATAGCTTCCCAGTGTATTTTGGGAAAAGGACCCCATATGGACATATTGACACAAACGACTAATAACATTAACTTCCCTCATACTACGTACGAGTATTGACGCTTTTCTGGTATAGAGATGTTTATTACACGATGCTTATTAGCTATCCTCCAAACTCACACAATACAAATATCAACGCAGAGCAGGGTTAAATGAACTGATAACCTGTACATAAACTTGGAAAACATGTGGTTGTTTGGTGTAAACCTGCCCTGATGCAATGTCACAAGAAACAGTGAACGCTTTAAAACAAAACCTTTCAATTTCAAACTTTGGGACATAGTTTACCTCATCTTTTTCATCTCGGATTAATCAGAATGTCACACAACCATCGTAGGCTGTCGCTTGCACTAAAATGGCTCCATTTTCATCTCAAAACTTTGTCGACAACTTCTGTGTCGTCACTTCTCAACAGTCTCATTTTTGTACAAAAAACATTGGACGTCGGTTCATCCATAATGAATGAGCATTTTTACGTGTAAAAATGCATCACTGTCGAGGTTTGTGGATGCTAATGTAGTTGCACAGTGCTGGTACAACTCTGAAGAGCCGACCCTGGTCATGTAAGTTTCATACTACATTACATCGTTGGATCTTCTTTCGCTGTTCATCTTGGTTACACAACGGCTGATTTTGTAACTAAATGTCCGTAGCTCCAGAACCACCATTTAATATTCATTTCCTGGACAGACTTTGACATGGAAGAGTTTGACCACAAGGTACAGATTTCCAGCAGAGATTCTGGATCAATAACCTTCCTACCAGTTCTCACAAATGGACCATCATAATGTCCTCGCAACTGATCACTGGAAACTCAATTTCCAGGACTTCCTTTAAATCATGGTAGTGTAGCTGTTGACAACGATCAATGCAATGATTGTTAGGAATAAACAATTACCTGCTTTTACGGTGACCATTGCCCACATGTCTCTCCAGGAAAGTAGTTCAGCCTTCTCACTGCCCATGTCCTTCAACAACTGACGAGCAGGTTTCTTCATCTGGAACGATCCCTCGTCCTTTAAAATAAATGTAAATATGAATGATGATGAACTTGTTATCGTCTCAAGGTTAACTTGATTAACTGAAGAGTTGTCACTTTATAAAATATTTCCTGGATCTACTTCAGATAGACATTTTATAATGAAATTTGATGAAACAAGTTGAAATAAAAATTAAAAATACATGTCACTTAAGTTGACTTCCCAGATAACTTTGCACGAACTTAAAACATTCCGAATTGCTGGCCTCGTATCTGAACCATTAACACCGTTCGCTAAAGCTTAAAGGTATTGCATTATAATGTATCTTTACATCTAATAGCTGTGTATTACACGATTATATTATTTTGCTACATAGTCTGTAGGTACGGAAACACTTAATTTACACATATTGGAGCGAAATAAGAAGTAGGGTTTGAAACAACCAGTCGAAGCACAAAGCTACTTTGAATTTCTGCGTAAGCGAAAGAGACAATTGCATTTTTGGTTTCATGTTTTCTTCCATAATAAGGTTCTCTTCCAATTAGCTACTTGATCTCTGGTGTCGATATCCCGCTACTCTCTGCCCACTTCCTTCCCTGTTTATTAAAGGGGCATTTGCATGCATAAGGATAAACCATTATTTCTCCCCAATGTCATATTAAAGGCTTCCAGCTGGTCTTTATATCCGTAATAATCGATCAATAAACCTGTTGTTATAGTAGCTTGATATGGTCATAGATTTCAAGCTACGGATGTGTAGGGCCCTTCTGCCCATTCGCGCTGACTTTTGACTTCGCTTGGATTACATAATGCACTCGTCCATATGTCAAAGATGAAAACATCATGTTGTACTTAAAATGAATCGTAACGACAAAATGACATTCTTCTTTGGGAATACAGCCCATTACTATTGCAGTCAATCTCTGACCCAGCTTCTTGAAATGAGTATCTTGGTTCCTTTGGTAACCGACCTTCTCAAACCAAAGTACTTTAACCTAATTTTGGTGACAAATCTTACCTTATTAGGCACTATTTTCAAAAGTGCAGCTTGCTAGTAGCAATTGTGTAACTTTACCTGCCTTCTTTCGGACACCCCTTCCTGATTATCGTTCAGTTCTTAAGCGGTTATATAACTATTGTCAACAGCCGCACAGACACTTCCTAGTTTTTGATCAATTTTTCAACAGGAAACCTTTTCAAGTCTCTTCTATAATTCCTTTTAGATTGAGAGCTGATACGTCTTGTTTCTACTTCTTCAAGGCGTAAACTGGTAATGCTGAGTGTCAGTTTGTTGTTGAACAAAAAGGTTGTTGTAACCTTTGGTTCAAGTCTTCAAGGAAGCATAAAATTTGAAAAGGACCATAAAATCTCTTTACGCAATCTAAAGGGAAGTATAAGTTTTTAAATTATCAAATGGCCTTATTTCTTGAGCCTATGCCCAAAGAGCCCCTTTGCCATTCCTCACAGTTTCTCTGATATTTTAAACGGCTGTTGGACTTTCTTCACGGACAAAATTTTATTGTTATGTTTCTTTTAATGACACAGCTAGTAGGTCAATTAGATGTAACTGTTCACAAAAATTGTCGCTCTTCAGTCGTTGACAATTGAAGCCTCCTACATTTTCCCCCTCCATGACTGAACGCAGCTATGTTAGATGTGTAGCTTCAAACAGAACTATACGTCATAATGAGGACATTTATCCACTAAAAATAACACGAAGTTTCACAATTCAATGTAGGTCAAGGCTCAATACTCTATCATTCATCACTTTCCAAATGGTAGAGATCTTGTTCGGTGTTTCTTTTGGTAAGCGCATGGAGTGGAAACGTATGTTTTTTCACGGCAACACGTCCCTGTTGCTTTGAGTGATAATGGTCTTGCCACAACGAAGTTCTTTTGGGGTCGGCAACCTGATGTCGTTTCAGAAAGTATCCTGTGCGTCCACATCCTGCGGAGACTATCTGTGATGAACACAGTCAGAACTGGTTGGAGAAAAATGTGGTCAAAATTTGTTAGTTCGCCCCAAATTCTCACCAGATGCCTCAACTGGTGGGGGATGGGGCGGAAAGGGCTGGTGACCCAGTGACCTACTGCGGAGACTGCTGTACACCTCAAGATTACCGTTTTGTTTTGGTTCTGTGCTGCACCATCAATTTAATAGTTTATTGTTATTGCTCCTGTCAGAGTCAGTCAGTGTCACCTCCTCTCCCCCAGGTAAGAGAGTACTTTAGTACAGTTTATTGTGCAAGGTTTTCCAAACTGTCAACTGTGCACTGTGGTTGTGTTTCTGGAAGGCCATGGATTTCTGGCCTGGGAAGTATTTTGTTTTGCACTTAATGCAGAGAACTTTGAAAAATACGAACTTAACTTTGATTCGTGAATAAATACTATGGGCTTTTACCATATACGGTTGGTAACAGATGAAGTCTCTTTTTGTGGGTGCACTCATGACGGATGATACTTTCCGTCAAAAACTTTATCTCTATTTTTTCGTTACTTGTGATGAATACTGAAAGAAATCAAATGCAAAGACAGATCGTCAACTCGTAACAACCATTACTAAAGACCAAGAATTGATGATGTGCCAAGCATAGGTTTAATTGACAAGAAAACGCTGCTCATCCGCTTTCTTCTGCCAATTACGATTTTAATTCTTGTCGTGCTGGTAAGAAATCAAAGACATTTGCACCTCGGGACCGCTTACTGAACATTAATAATAGATGGAATGAACCTTGAATCAATGGTGACTTTTTCAATAATTCTCTTTTTCCTGCATGTGTTCGGATTTCGAATGCGAATAACAGCGGAAATATCTGTGGCCTATTTTGGCAATGTAGCACATCCTACACTAGATTTGGTTACACTAGTTTACGATTATTCCTGCTTCAATGTCAAATGCTCCGAAGACTTAGAGTATTCTATTTTTCGGACTTATGATTGAAAGAGAGAAATTCATTCGTTTTGCCTCTGCAATGAAAACCATAACTTATGCATAAGTCAGTTTCAGTTTCATTGCTAAATGTAACTCAACAAAGTGCAGGCCCTAGACAAGTGGGTGTAGAACTATAAATAAATCCTACTTCTTTTGACTCATTTAATCTCATACAGGAGTCACAAAGAGAGCTTCTTCATTTATGAAAAGCAATCCTCCTCGAAGACACTGCGACAAGAATCCGATTAACTACCTACCCACAGAAAATGATAAAACAATATCAGTGGGAAAACATTCAGTTAATAATGTTATTAGCGAGTGCAACTCAATTAGCGCAAATTGCATTCCCTTTTGTAGTATATAGACCCTTGAAGTAAGTTCCTGCAACACACGTTTAGGTGGCTGACCTGTGCTAAGTTATTTTGATCCCACTCAAAAAACGATTTTTGCAACAGCTTCAATAATAATTAGAAGCACGATCTAATGCATGTCATAGTAATTTTGGAAAGAAAAGCTCTTACGCTGGAAGCGGGGATAATTATCTGTTGCACTCTACGGTGTCACTAAGGTCCCCGAAATTATCCAAATGATGATAATCTATATGCAGTGGCATTTACTATGCTCTCATTTCACTTCTTTATCCTGTACCTCCACTTAGTTATGTATTTACATTTTGCACTCTTTCTTTTACAATGCACTTGACGACAGTGTCTGATATATTCTACTCTCAATTTTTGTGTTGTGAGCGAATGGTCCTTTGATCGTTTGGGTCATTAAACCGACCAGATTCCTAAATCGAACCAAGAACTGATCGGTGGTATTCAAATGGAATCTGGTGCTTTGAAAATATCCCAGAGTTCCATGTCAGAAGCACATCAAAAATGAGCGAGTTAACGCATTAAAATGGTTATGGAGTATAAGTTTTTTATGTTTGCAATAATGTTGTCTTTCACCGTATTTCCGTTTTCCTGACACCAGTTCCTGTCAATGTGTTGCCATAGCTGAAACCTTACACTTTCAAATCTATTTTTCTTACCATCCTTATGAAAGACAATTATCATCAGTCCAAGAAACTTTACGTTCATGCAACTGATCTATGAATAATTGGCAGTCAAAAGCTCAACATAAATGATCTTTAAAAGACATTGGCATAGAAAATTCATACCTAGCTTCCCATTTATACTAAACTTCATCTAGCCCCAAAATGTTTTGTAGTTCCTAGCTTAAAAATTACCTAAACCTTTTAATTAAAAAAATTCAGAATCGGCAAAAGCAACAGCCTCATTTTCTTCAAGAAAAATGTGGAATGGGAGTGGAATTTCAGCAAACAAGTCCAAGGGCATTCCGCAGAAGTAGGTGATTGCTGCCCAGTAATTCAAGGTTTCTATCGAGTATCAATTGTCCGACCAAGCAATACGCAGTTCAAGAGTAACAGAAGCAGCAAGAAACAGACTCAAATACGGATAAACATAATCATATGAATAAAAACAGTTTTTACTTGTACCTTGACGGCGAAGATAATAATCCGTCCATCTGACACCATGTTGAGAAATAGCACCATTGCTTCGTCTTCATGCGCCATGTAGGTATCAAATTTCCTCTGCGCCATAACAGCTCCCTGTAAAAAAAACAACAAAAAAAACATTTAATCATTTGTTGAGACTATTTTCTAGTTGGCACCTCAAAATTACACAGACAATTTTTTAAAGACCGCTGCTGATTTCGCCATAGCAGCACAGAGATAGCTGTTAGACAGCTAATCAATTGTAGCAAGGTTTGATTCAACCAACAGTTTGACAATGCAAACTAGGGAAATGTGCAGAGTATCACTTGGTGACTTCAAACATGTGGAAGTCCGAGGACACGAGAAATAGTCCATTGAGGGCTTAGCTGGTAAGCAAACAGTCCAGGAAAACTACAGTAAACCTTAACTGAGAGCGCACCACAGCTGTTTGACCACCCTGAAAAATTGTTTGCTATGTTTAAAGTTGACGATGTACATAGGGCTGTCACGAATTCGGAAAAAAAAGATCTTCTTTTGAATGAATTGACGTAAAAGTACAAATGAAACATATCCGATTCTTTTTCTTTCTTTCAAATTTAGGCTAACAGAATTGCTCTCGGAAAATCTGGTTTGAGAGGTTGTAGCCTGGCCGAGTTCGTCAGAGTGATACTCTGAATATGAAATCCTTTACAAAAAGTTGCTCATCTGTGTCTAACGGTATGTGTTTTTGTGCTTCTACAGAGGCAATATATTGCGACAGATACAATGTTGAACAATGTTGAAGTTGCTACCTTTATCCTACTTAGCAAACTGGAAGCTTAGGTTTCATATGAGGTGCAAAAACGGGTTACAAAATATTGTGAGAATTCAAAATTTTCACAATACCCTTATTAAGAGAAGGTCAGAAAAAGAAACAAACTGTGATCTTATGTCAGTTGTTAGAATTTACTTAAGGAAGGAAACTTTAGTGTCAAGAGGACACAAAGGTGCGTTCAGTTGGCGTTTTTTTTTCTGCGGTGAATTCTGATATACAACTTGATTCAAATGAAACTTTTTAACTTCGCGTGATCTAGTTTAGCAATAAAACTACACACAACGGGAAAATGTAGGTGTCTGATAATTTAATAACAGCATTAGAAGCTAATATCCCTCACAGTGTATGGGGAATTTAAAGACTTCAAAGTTGTGCTCCCACTTTTCATTAAAGCAGAATTACTCCCTTAATCTTTAAGAAACGCCGCCACTAAATGTTTAGACTGTTGCACATGATTTCAATGGAATGGAAACCGTTTCTGAATTATCCTTCACCGTTTTATATGTCAAGGCTTTCGGTATTTTCCGATCAATCACAAATTAACCTGTATCTAAACAGTGCAAATAAACTAAAAATAGAGTTTCTGAATTTCCCAAGTATAATTGTGTCACTAGATATATGGTATCTTTGGACAAAAATATGGATTTTCAGATACAATTACGCGGATTCATTGAGAAACAACATGTAAAACAGGAATTACTCTTTCGCTACTATACCGCTTCTCCTGGCCGTATTGATTACTCGACGCTCTTTCATTTACGCTGAACGTTGGCAGAACCTAGACCTTTATCTGGGAATAGCGCGCGAATATTCCATGCGACTCTGACACCATTATTTCTGGGTTTGGGGGGATTGAAATTTTCACGGTGGACAAAGTTTCAGAATTCCGTTAAAATATTCCTTCGTTGAGATGTGAAAGAGCAAATAAATGTTCCTACATGCACGACGAGCAAGGAGGCTCAGTCACCAAAGGACTTTTCTTTGATCAGTAAGGAAGAAAATGTACATGTGGGTGGAAATCAGTCTTTTATTTTATCGTCCACATTGAAAATGTATAACGCTGCGTGTCCACAGAGTTTAGAAACATTTTAACTTTCAAAACCATTTAAGCAAAGTGAAAATCGATATTTAAAACCTACGGGATAGATTTAATCGCATTTTCAGCCCATGCACACCTCAATTTGAAAGCTGTAGAACGCTGCGATTATGCAATCCAAAACGACGACTTCCTTCATACAGGGACCTACAACCTTAACCATTCAGTTTCTTCGATTTGCCATTCGCATTCGTTCAATCAAGTGATCTTAATGTTTGTTGCCTGTAAGTGATTTCATTGAATTTCCCCGGAAGACTCGGAAAAGCCAGCTATTAGGTAGGCGTGATTGACAACTGATTTATATGTTCATATCAGAGCTATACTGCTGATTTTGTAACTCTATTTGGTAATTGATTCACTCGGGAAAATCAATGGAACAGAGATTACTGCGCACATACATTTATGTGTATCGCCTGGTAAACAATCTTTATTTTCATTTGTCAGAATACTTTTCTGATGAATTCTCATTACTCTTCGCACAGTCAGAACGAGAATGTTGACCGTACGCGGTCAAAGGTTTAGTCACCGCAAGATGCTCCACACACCTCAAAGGTGGGGGGGGGGGGTTGATGGTAGCTGATGTTCAAGTCCAAACTTTGTTC
>JBCAUG010602703.1:0-14287 GCA_038406175.1 Haplosyllis leylae | reverse complement strand
ATTAGATTTCTAATGTCACCAGTAAAGTCTCCACCATTCAAAATGTGAAATACCCATAGACTTACATGGAAAGCAAACAGTCAGAAATTACTGATATTGTCATTTAAGTCAGAAATTTGCGCTGTTCCCTCAGGGTGGGTATTTGAACTTTTCCATTACGCTGAGGTATTGAAAGCTCTTGTTGCAGGCAGTGGGCCATTGTCATTTCTGCTGTTTGAAAGCTCTGAATATTTGTGCAACCCCTGAAAAATTCAAACATCACTGGAAGATAAATGCATTGATTATTTATGTTTGATTCAAAGATTCGTGTGTTTCCTATTTTGGTTTTAGATCTTGCTGAATTAGATGAATTAGACGAATTCACATAATTGCACACGGATAGTGGAATTGACTATCCATGGATAGGTGAAATGTTCATCTGCACTGTCCATGGATCAGTTTACTATTCATGGACAGTTAAAATGTAATATAGCACTATACATGGATAGTGCAAAATGAATGGGAACTATACATGGAGAGTACAAAATGGATGAGCACTCCACATGGATAGTGCAAATTGAATGAATACTTTACATGGATAGTGAAAAATGAAATTGCACTATCCACGAATAGTTGAAAACACCATGTACAAATAAATTACTTTTCATGGATAGTAGATAACAGTATCCATGAAGCATTTGTCTAATTCAACTAATTAGATGAATTCACCTAATTTCAAAACAAAAATAGGAAAAACACGATTGTTTATGTGTGATTTAAAATATAAGTTCACATTTACTTCCAAACATAAATAAAGGTGTGTCCGAACTGACCGACACCCTTAAAAATCCGCATTGTCTGAAGACGGGTAGAAATATTCTGAGCAGTACATTTTCTGTTTCCATGTGTTGTTTGCGTTATGTGAAAGTTATGACGGTGACAATATGAAATGGATGTCAATTCTGTAAAATGTATTAACTCTTCTTATTTGTTAAGCAAATATCACCATCAATAGGGTGTTTATATGTTCATAAACTGGAAATATGTTGTATCCTTAGAATGAACCTGGACAGTTAATAATAAGCGTCCAATTCATCAACCAGATATTGATGGTGTTAATCCTCAAAATACTGTAACACACACAATGGCGAAATTACATACTCCATTTGTCCATGCTGCCCGTAAGAAATAGGAAATCTATTAATCAATGTAGATTTGAGGCTTCACACTGACGGGATAATTGAAAGTCTCCTCAGGAAATTTTTATTTTGCTTTTTTATCTTATGCTGAGAATATTAATCCTGTCAAAAATCGTTTCAATATATGTGATATATGATAACATATAAGAGAGAAATTGCAGGTGGATGATCGATGTTCAAAGTTTGTTGCCGCTTATTTATTTAATTGGGAGGAGAATTATGCCGCTACATGATATATAGTCACCTGCTTTAGGACCTGTTTTTTAAGGTGTTGGACGTCCTATTACAAAGAAATGTACCTATTTGGGTAAAGTACAACTAAAAGAAACCTGAAATCGTATGATTCTCACGCAGGTTTCTTGAAGAAAACGGCAGATTTCCTAAAAGAAAGCCATTTATCCATGGCAAAGAACTTTTCTTTTTCTGGTATATTATTTAATTACTCCATAATTTTTATTTTATTGAACAGAGTTAACATATTGATGTGCACATACATTCATCATGAAATAACTTTTCATCAGGAAACATTTCTTTTGCAGATTTTCTAAACCAAATCGGAGGACATAAGTGCTTTTTGTGGGGCCAGGATACCACTATTTTGGACTTCTGTTGGTGTCTGCCTTGAGTTTCAAAGCCAGAGTGGATCGCTCACTTGCATGCTTCATCCCCTGTGTGCAATGGATTCCTCAGATTCACCTCTGGTGCAAGACCTGCTGACCAGCCAGCATGGCAGCCAATACTTTGCAGTCAACATACCTGCAGTTTATATATCCACAAGCATTGGTGGGATTCAAACCCATGATCGAGCGTGCCACAGCACAACTTTCTTATGTAAATGTCAGGCAGTGAAAGTTTCTCGAACGAGCCACCAATCATTCGGCCACTCCGGCTTGGCTTCTTTTGAAGATGTTTCTAATTCCAGGAAATTTATTAGCCGAAATAGAATTAATAACAAAGATAAGAAAAGCGAAAGGTATTATATTAGAAAATTGAATAGCTTACTCTTAGCACTCTTCATAGGATATGAAACCACCAAAGTATGCCGCTTTGTTGTACTAAATGGTACAATCGGAATTCCTTTTGTGAAATCACAGAATACCAATGTACTTAAGACATCACATCAGTCATATGCCAAGGGGCACCAAAGGCTGGTACATCCGCACCATTCATTGACACCAAAGTCTTTTGTGAATACCATGGCCTAATACATCAGTGTCACAAGACCCGACACAGATTCCTTTCTTTTGAAACCAAAATAGTATATGTCCAGATCTTCGATAGTAATGTGATGTCACAAGTGTGAAAACGCCGAAATTTTTGTTCTTCGAGACCACATGGATGCAGTGGAGAATTTAATTCGATTAAAATAAATAGATGAGATGTCAATAAATTCAAAAGACAACTTACATGATAAGATGATATGTGTAATGGATGTTGTTTTGTCATTATGTCAGATAAAAATTCGGTCAGATTCCAGAACATATCTTCACGTAAAAATAGCTTTTGAAAGTGTCTTTGTATTGGTGGAAAGAACAAAGAGATTTTGCTGGGAAAACCAAAAGTGTCTTGGTTTCCCATCTTCACAGGAGCTGCCAAAGGGCTTCTCCGATAAGATGACCTTTCATAATTTGTTGCTTGAAATAATACCGTTGTTCCATTTTCAGCTTCAGCTTAAAACTTATGGTTTCCTATTAGGCTATTTGAGGTTTTTGTACTCTTTTTGGAGAAAGCAAAGGATGCTTAATTACGAACTTCCTCTTGTCCCAAAGCTACAGGTACCTGCAATGACTTCCGACCACAAACCTTTGCAAACCAAAACAATTACGGCCATTGGCTTGTCGTTTTAGTCCTTAAAGAAGGGAATCAGCACCAAGCCCAGCTCCAGCTCTATTCACTAAAATCGTAAAAAGGTGTGAAACAAGGGATCAAATTGGTCCATTTACTGGGATTTTCAGTGCCCCTAATAATGATTCCGTAAACAGCATTCTTTAACAGATGTGTATTTCCTTCTTTTACAGAACGGTTAAAGCATGTTGGTATTAAGCTAGAGAAACAACAACCACTACAATGGAAACTGACCAAGAATCAGAACATGCCTCCGCACAGAGAAAACTTATGCAAGTACGTCAAACAACATTTACATGTCAAATAATCAATCAACAGTTTTTGAGACAATGAAGTATTTAATAGGACGTGTAATGGTTTCTTTTTGCTCAGGAAGAAATTAGATGAAATTAAATCAGAAACTCACCAAACATCAAAACAAAATACTCTTTTAAGTCGAAGATTTCCACAGATGGTCCAAAACACATAGATATGACATGAAAATATTTCAGCAACTTGAGCTTAACTTTGACATCAAGTGGCTTGATCTGGATCTAAAGTGACCCCAGTCCAACAGTGTGCTATCATTGCGTCAAAACCCTGACCTTTGAAGCAACGATTATCAAAAGGTGAAACATATACAAAATGGAAAATTTTGACATTTTTGCTCCTGTGACCTTGGTATTGAATAACACTATTAATGTGAACATCAATACAACCAAATATCAAGAAGTGAAGAATTTCACTTGGTGACTCGTTGCCCCTCTGCCTGCATTGTTGCCTTCCAACCTAGATCTAGATTCTGATAGATCTAGATCAATCTAGATGGCCACGAAAGGTCCTCTCCGCCCAAAATGTAATTTTGAATGTTCAGATGTTCAATTCAATCTGACATCATGTGGTTTCAATCTCACCTCACACAAACCAACCTTGTGCAAAATAACATTATTCATCTGACATGGAAGAATTCCTGACATTTTGGGCAAAATACTGTTCGGAAACCAATTATGTATCTCTACGAGTCACAAATAAAAGCACTACCTACCAGTACGAACAACCATCGTTCACAACAAGTTAAAGTTGACATAATCAAGGAATTCCTCCTGCGTGAACGCAAGAGGCATACCGACCGCGGCGTAGCAAGTGTTCGCTCTGCTGTCTTATCCCGGGGGGGGTACCCCATCTCAGCCAGATGGGGGTACCTTAGGCACTCCCCCCAGCAGGACCCGGCCTGGGTACCCCCCCTCAGCTGGACCTGGCTGAGGTACCCCCCCCCCCCGTGGACTGACAAACAAAGTGAAAATATTACCTCCTCTCGTACAACGTACGCGGTCGGTAAATATGTATACAGATGTTACAATCAGTCTGATAATATGTCTCCTAAATTTTGGTGTCTGCTTTTCATTGTTTAAAAGAGATTGTTGAGGTTTCTTTACAAAAGGGGATTTAAATTTTGCTGTTATGTTTTAAAGAACATGAAATGGTGGTAAAAAATTTCCCTCGTTCGGACTTTATCCTTACTTTGAACTTATTAGTTGATATGGAGAAAAATGATTTTGCCATGTTTATCTAACACAAGCTGTTATAGATCTATTAAAGACTATTCTAAATTTTTACTTCTATATATTGGGTATACTTCAAATAAAAATGAATATTCGAGAGATGCTACTAAACTTTTACCTCATAAGGTGACCAGGTGTATTTTGGCAATGGACAATGTAAATTTAATTTTGTCTTCATCTAATAATTAAAAGTTTTACCCAAGATTCTTATTTAAATGATATGTTTCGAAAAGTTGATTGTTGTCTATTGATTTCCTTTTTGTATCATGGTAACTACTTTTTAAGGAAACACAAATGGTGCACAACAACTCAAGTGACGGTTCTGGCCAGAATTGAATGGTTCTGTAAACCAAACAAATTTGTCATTTCTACTTCATTTGTCTTGGCCTGAGTCTTACAGGTCACAGAAATGCTGAATATTGTCCCTAAGTAGTCGAATAATTGCTGCTAAGAGTGAAAATAACACGAGACTATTGTGACATTTTGCTGACTTTGATGAATCTAAGGATAATTGTCCTGAAAGTACAGAGAACATATGTATTTCTCCGATACTACTAACCAATTACTTACATCTTACCAGGGTCTAAGTGTTGCCTAGCAAGAGGTAGCTGCTTTGAAGATTTCTTGGGAATTCATCATTGCAGTGAATAAGTGCTTACAATATTTTTCATCAATGCTGTGTATTTATGAACATCAAATCCTGGTGCAAATCGCACAGATTGGGATACATTTGATCACGGCTTAAACATTTTCCTCAAATACCCGTAAGGAGATAATTTAAAGTCCTTTTGTGCTTTTTAAATTTGTGGCTGCGCAACATCAACCAATGCCCACAGGAAAGTTTAATTGTCTTTTGTAAGTATCCTTCACTACTCATTTAAAAGTAGACAAATATTTAAAGCCCACTCAGCTTGACCTTGGGTTGCAAAATAAGGCTAAAGATGGTTTGTTAGTCACTAAATTACTCACTGGCTAATTCAAGTGGCAGGTGTTAGCCTGGCAAAAGATACTTGTTATCACGTGACATCAATAGGAATTGGTAATGTGTTTTGACTTGATTCAGATAAAGACATGCTTCATTCCAATCATTGCCTTGAATAATTGAATTGTGGTTCGCAGGGGCTTTTCTCAACAAGAGGGATAATTGGAAACTTTTGCGGTCTTCGCCTGTTTCTGCACAATGTACACAAACATAAGAATGTGTGTTTGTCGGTCTGTCTGTGTCACTGGATACGACAGCGCATTTTTCCACAGGAAATCTTTAAGATTATTGTTCTGCACAACTTGTGTCATATAACCATTTCTGAGCAAATAACATGGCTGATGCCATATTCGAAGAAATTGGACAGACTTTTTGCTTTGTCATTGGTTGCCTGTGTGAATAATTAAGGCCTTTACAAAGTCATGCTCTATTTATTCTAGAAATGAACAAAGTCCAACATGTGAAGTGGTGCATGAGACAAACAAAGCTCACTTCAGAAATATCCTGCCTAACAGATTCATGCCCAGCTCAGTTGGTAGAGCATTGGAGTGATGATCCAGAGGTTGTGGGTTCAAATCCCACTGGGGCAATTTTTGACGAAATTTATTTTGTTCTGTGTACTTTTAGATCTGTCAGATAATCTGACAGAAATGCATCAGATTTCCTTATCGTGAAAAACTCAATTAGTGGCCCCAAGAAAAGGAATTATATCCTCCAATTTTTTTCTTAAAAAAAGAAAAGATTAACACTAAGCAAAGAACCATTAAAACCGTCCAGTGGACTGGTTTCAGCTATAGGAAAAAAGAAGGGTTACACAGTGGATCTGGCTTTCTTAACCCCCAGGATCCTCTACTGAGCAACCCAAATGTCTTCTCTGTTACTTGCAAATATCCCATGTTTGGTGCGGATTATCAGTTAACAGCAAAACCGTTGCCCAATCACTGACCATGTTGTCCTTTCATTTTTTGCTTACATTTGAACAACTATCAAATATATAAATTTATTCTAAATAGTTTTTTACTTATATTTAAACAACTACCAAATTTATTGATTCCAAATGTAGTCTATGATGCAAAAATCATTTGTCCCTTGTAGATCTATAAACTGAATTTGGAATGTATATTTGATAGCTGCCCAAATACAAACAAAATATTTAAGGACAACATGGTCAGCCAGTCGGGGACGGTAGCTCTGAGTCTTTTTCAATGGGATGGTTTTATGTTTAGCATCTAAGACAAGCCAAAATAAAGTTAGAATATGTATACAAGGTGTATTTATATGTGCCCAACTTTTATAATAGTATGAACAAATAATTATCTTAACTGAGTATTTTAGCAAGCCACGAATCACCAGCGAGTTGAAATGGCATATTGTGTATGTTTTGTATGCGTATGTTTTCTAGCCCAACAACACAGATGATGTTGAGGACAACGACAAGAAGAAAGGCAAAGGCTTTGACCTTAAAATAGAAATCTGCATCAGAGGAAGAGGAAGCAGAAGAAATGGGTAAGATCTGTCAAGTTGCTCAATATCATAAAGAAGTTCACAGGCTTGAATTGTCCATTGTGACACAATGTCGAAGCCTACTTGACGGAAAACTTATCATTAACGGATCCAAAAATTGGGTGGAGAGGAGAAAAAATTCTTGGAATTTCAGGGGTAACCTTTTCATTGTGTTTTTTGTTGGCAGGGACATTGTTCCATACTCCAATAATACTCTTTGTTGCCTCATTTACGAAGGTTGCACGGAATCCATCAAAATTTCTAATGGTCCCTCTGGAAATAAAATTTCCATACTTGCCTTATTTTCTTCATAGATATTCGTGCCTTATTTTCTTCTTAGATATTCTGGCCAAACTTGCATAACACACACATCGTTAATTTCTGCTGATATATTTATCGGTAAGTGGGAGATGGACAAGGGATTTCCCTTTATGAAATCATTTCCATCATTTCAGGGCTCCCGTGAAAAGATACACAACAGATTGTCGAAAATGTTGGTTGTGTATTTGTGTACTGGTCATCATTCTGCTACTTACGGGTGCTGCGATATTCTGTGCGATCTTCTTTACAAGTGAGTACTCTACTTCTAAACGTTCTGAACGTGTAAAGAATGAGAGTGTGTGATAAATTTATACTAGCGAATGTGAGGTTGCTTAATATTATGTAACGAGCGTCATCTTTTATTAAAGTTCTTCCATGGACATATATGGTGATGTAAAAGAGGTGCATCTGGAATAAAGCATTTTTATTGGATCCAACCTATTTGTTTACTCTACAGAGGTACAATCTATGAGAAGAGGCAATTGGTAGGAATAGCTAATAATGTGATATTAACTTACTTCTACCCTACCCACTTCAATTTTTTTCATGATGCAAACTGATAATTTATTTGTGATGTTTAAGAACGCTGTGGGATAGGAAACCTGTAAATTGCCTGTTCTGCGATATTTTAAAAGGGAAAAATATGAAACAGAACTGTTTCAAGAACGAACCAATTTATGTTTTGAAAGTTCTTGAAAAATTGTCTTTACTATCCTGCAGTGATGTTCACTGTCACACAATGAATGATGCCAAGTGCTTCCAATGAAGCAAGCTAGAAGGCGGGGACCCAGGCCTTCTAAAGTGCCAAATTGAATATTTGGGGCCCTGTTTGGCATTTTTTGGAAAGTAAGTTATTTCCTTATTGCAGTCAAAATATTTCTGTTGCAGATCATAGCTGTGGTTCCTAATAGCAATTTAGGTTCATCTTCTGTATTGTTCAGAAGCCACTTGGGTGCAAATATTGACATTTCTAAGGTACAAAAAATTGATTATCAAGTTAATTTAAAAGCAAGATCCTCATGTGAAGCTTTGCATGACTGATTAATAATTACGCTGCATTAAACGAAAAAGCTTGCAAGACACCATCATAGTGATTAAAACCGTACGTTACTTATCTCTGTCCATTTTTGCATTAAAAGGTGTGAATCCAAAAATACTATGCACTGCCAACGTTAGCAAACGAATTACGACGTATTTATATTATATGATGTCATAACTGTGTTAACAAATTTCCACAAATAACTGCAGCCTAAAGTAGGCCTACTTATCATAAAAGTGCTAAGGCATTCTCAAAATTTTGCGGGCACCCCAAATCAATCACTATGCTGACTCCAAACGAGCCAGCAATTATACAAAACTATTTTACCATTGAAGTAGGTGACTTGGATTTTCAGAGCATGTCAGAGCCTGAGCCAAATCACATTACAGTTTATTAAACAGGCTCTCCTCTCTGCAGCCAGGTTTGGTGTGTAGAGACGGAGCAAGCTAATGTGAAACTAAGTGACTTTGACAACCAGGAGCTTTGTGCATCTTGAGCCTTGTGTTAGTTGCATGAAAAGCATTGAATACCGGCTTTTTACAAGTTTGGATCTTGTGCATGAACAGATATGAAAAGGAACATGCTCGTGGATTTATTAACTAACAAAGAAGTCACTAGCATTGTGAACCATTAACTGATATAACAACAGCTTCAGCAACATTAAACGTTTGTGGAAATTATTACACGGCAAACAGCTGATTATTTTGTATCACATACTGTGAAGGGAATAATAATTCCACGTATAAGACCAATGTAGTAAATGTGTATTATGGTTTATGGATATACCAGTATCTACTGCAATGTAACAGCACGTGATGTTTAGTCGACTAATTTCTTAGTCGGAGCTAAAATGTATTGCTGTCATTTCCAATTTGATATTTGCAATAATTTGGTAGAAGGTGGACATGTCAAAATGTGCAAGCAAAATGTTGCAAAATGTTTTCCTGATATGGTTTTACTATGTAGTATACATGGCTTTCTTATTATACTGCCTGAAAGATGACGACAGATCTATCGCACACACAGAAGGTAAGATATTAAATTAAAAAAATAAAAATAAACTTAACTTTTAACGATAAACTAAATGAAATAATGTAGCTGTTAAGGGACAGGATCATTATTTGAGCGATATTAGGCAACCCTGAAGGCAGCTTAAACATGCACAGGAGGATCATTTGATCCAGTATTGATCCAAACCTGGTCAACTTGCCATCGGTAGCAGAAAGTGATTAATATTCGTCTGTGACCAGTGTGATGAAGGGCAACGCGAGCACTGTTTTCAAGAGGCTAAGTCATTCTGCTTTTTTAAGTCCTGCTTTTAAAATATTCATTATGAATGTAAGTTACTATTTATGACGTGAAGGATTATGACAGAAGGTGTGAAAACGCTTCTGAATAAGTAATGTTCTCCAAAGATTTGTCAGTTTTGATCATGTGTATCGGCATGTAATGTATTCTTCAAATTTAAGAGGAAAGAGCTCTGCTGCCTGAAACTACTTTGCAAAATAATTAGGGAGTTATTTAATCTGGGTAAGGCTGTACACCACTGACGAGAATCTCTTTGCCGAGTAATCAAGCCTATTTACGATAAAACAAGGCCATTTCTGAAATTATTTTACATTGATCAATGGCGGATCCAGAATGTCTCAAATGGGGAGTGCCAGCCTATAGCCATTCGTTCCCAAAACACCGAATGAAAATGAAAAAAAGCTCAAGCCCAGAAGGGATCCCTTCGCTGTGCTCCATCCTAACACGGGATATATTTGGACGGAACCAATTTAATCTGAGCAGAAGAAATTAAAAATGGGTATTTTTCAAGAAAATATTCAATTGCAATATCTATGTTTTCATGAAAAATAACACAATCAAAATTCTGAAAGAAATTTCGTTTGGAAATTCCCATGTTTTAGAAAATATAGCAAATAACCCGATATCCCAAACCTATAGTTGTATTTTTGTAGTTTTTGTACTATATTTTCCCGATTACAGACTCCACAAGTATCTTCTAGAATTGTTGATTGTGTCATTTTCCACCAAGACATAGGATAAGAATTAAATATTTTCCAAAAAAGTACTAAATTTAAATGTTTTCTACTGAGACAACAAGTCATTCGTTCTGTTTGAATATAACCGGTGCCTAAATTCTCCAGTGAATGATGTGTAGGTTTCGAACGGTAGGGCGCAATTTTGCAATCAGAACTTTCACAGTTATTCTTCTTCCTTATTGCTGCTATCGTCTCCATCACACATCGAGTCCCCGTGCTCACTGAGAACAGGAAAAAATTGATCTTCACATTACATTGACTTCTTCCTCTGAAGCTGTTCCCTAAATTGACAAAAAACCTTGGAGAAATATTTACTCTTTCCCCTTTTGCTATAGCAGAGTTACCAAAAATAGACATTGCTGTTTGTAACTGGAGATTTACCTCAAAGCTCCACGGGTCTTTAAGTAACATGTCTTTTTGTAGAAAGAGCAATTCACTGGAGGCACTTTCCTATTTGGAAAGCCATTGCATGTGTTCATGTCTACAGATCGTTTGCACGTCTGGGGAAATTGTGAATAGGTAAAAGGAAAATAAAATGCGTTCAGATCTACTACACTACTGCCGAAGTGAGCCTCCTGCATGCAAATTCATTGATTGCATTTCAATGCAATATGTAATATAATAGAAGTATTACGACTCAAAATCATGCCCAGAAATGATTCTATATTTAGACTGACTGCATAGATCTAATCCAACTGAATGTACATACACTACAAATAGAGAGGAAAGGTCCAGATGAAGGTTCCCCGTTTGTAGATTGATTTTCTTGATTTTCACACAGTAACATATGAATGTCTTTCTAATACAGAATCCTTGATCGTCCATACAGACCTGTGATTTTTCCAACCCGAACTACATATTGCGTGAACTAATAGTTTGAACACGGGTTATGCTATACTACTATGCTTGCGATTAGATTCAAGAATGGGTTGTATACCCATTTTGCAATTTTAGTACAAACACATACATGGATAAATCGCAGTCGCAATAGTTGAGAAAAAACCGGTCTGTGGACCATTAGGGTTTTTCCTAAATGAATTTCACTGAATTCGCTGAATTCAGTGAATCATGACAAAATCCAGAAATGGTATTGTTACCAGAGGTATTACCCAGCTAGCAACAGATACATTACCATTTGTAGTTATAGAAAATGCATTTCCATTACTACCTCTGGTTAGATATCTGTTGTAACTCACTACTGTGAATAGATACCATCCCAGGGACAGTAAAGGAAATATCTTTTTATACTACTACATCAAGGAAGGTATCTGTTATCAGATATGGAGTATCTCTGGTAACCATACTACTTTTGGATTTTGTCTTGATTCACTGAATTCAGCGAATTCAGTGAAAATCATTTAGGAAAAACTCAATTATTCCGCCTTGATAATACCATAAAGTTAAAGAAAATAGAATTATGCGAACATGAACAAGTACCACTTGGAGAGCTTTTTCAATTATGTATTGCTACATTTGTACTTTTCATTACAGTTCAAACCTATTTTGCAGGAAAATCTGGCATCTATGCTGACACTAAACTGGGTACAATTAGAGGCCACTTAGCTAAATCTCCGCAAGGCACGGATGTGGAAGAGTATCTCGGGATACCGTTCGCCAAACCACCTGTGGGTGAACTGCGATACAGCGACCCTGAGCCCGTGGACAAGTTTCCCGGAGGTAGAGGCAGTCTCCTCCCCCTAGTAGTGCAGTTTTTTACAAAGTTCAAACATGTTCATTGAAAGTCATATGAGGTGTTTCACCTAAATAGGTGTTTCAATTTTTTTCCGACTGTTCAAATCTGCTAGATCATCCATTCCTATTGAAACCTTGGATGGCTGGTGGTAGTTAATGATCTTCGTGATAAACTTAATATCTTGAGGAGATTGAAGAAATAATGTAAAATTTTTGAGTTCTTGGCTGATTCTAATAAATGAATAATTAAAACAAACATCGTTAGGTTTATAGCAGCTAAAAGTGGGGCAGAATGTGGGAAATAAAATTTCAGGAGAGTATGTAGCGGATGATATGAAGTATGCTTGCGTACAGTTCCTGGATGAAACCTTTGGTGATTTCCCTGGATCAGACATGTGGAACTCAAAAAATCCTCTGCGTGAAGACTGCTTGTACCTACATGTCTGGGTGCCAAGTCCAAGGAGAAAGAAACGAGCTGTAATGGTGAGTCAGACCAAAATTTCTTTTGTGTAAATTACATAAGGCTTTCAAACTTAAAACTGAACAAAATTAAGTTGTCTTACTTTGGTCTATATTAAATCGTCAGGTTTGGATTTACGGCGGGGGGTTCTATTCCGGAAGCAACTCACTTTGGGTGTATGATGGTAAGGCTCTAGCTGCCCATGGGGACGTCATTGTCGTCTCGCTGAACTACAGAGTCGGGAGTTTTGGTTTTCTGAGCACTGGAGATGGAAGAATCAAAGGTATATTTAAGGTTCTTACCAAGCAAAAACTGACATGCGCAAGGGTATGAATCATTATAATACTACAAACAGTCGGCGAAATTTTGTTGAATATAATTTGCCATGAATGCAATTTCCAGGAAACTTTGGTCTGAAAGATCAATTTGTGGCAATGCAGTGGATTCGAGACAACATTGAAGCCTTCGGTGGAGATCCAGAACTGGTCACCCTATTCGGAGAGAGTTCAGGAGCAGCGAGCATAGGTTATCACATGATGTCTGACTACAGCAAGGATCTGTTCAAACGAGCAATTTACGAAAGCGGATCACCAGATTCTCACTGGTCTTACATGACCAAAAAGCAGGCGCGAGAGAGATCACAGGCTTTCTTCAAGGCAGTGAATTGCACAAGTTATGACGTGGATGTTCTCCTGAAATGCCTACGAAAGCATCCAGCTGATTTCCTTCTGAATAATGAATGGGTGGATGGTAACTTCATGGTGTTTCCGTGGGCTCCGACTACGGATGGAGACTTTATTCCGGATTCTCCACACAATATGCTTAAAGAAGGGAGATTCCAGAGGAAGGATTCGCTCATTGGGGTAAACAAGGATGAAGGGACATTCTGGATACTGTATTCAGTACCTGGTCTGAGCAAGGATCACGAAAGCTTAATGGACTATCAAAAGTATAGTGAAGGTGTGGACATTATAGACTGGGATGTAGAAAACCCCACACGGAACACCATAAAGGCTCTGTATTCTCCAGCAAATAGAAACAACGAGGCTGCAAACAGAGATGCTCTGGACGATGTTTGTGGCGACAGAAGCTTCACCTGTCCCACGAGAGCTCTTGCCAAATCTCTCACCAAAGAAGGTATCAAAACGTACTTCTATTACCTGACCTACAGAGCTTCTAACGAACCCTGGCCACCCTGGATGGGAGTTATCCATGGAGCTGAAATTCAGGTAAGTTGGACACATGCTGTAATTTCTTAAATAGTTCTCAGTATCATGAAAGCAAAGAAAGGTTTGAAGTATCTGGAAATGTACTTTTCTTTTAAATATTTGAACACTTTATCAGACAACAAAGAAAAGTATTAGCAACTTTCATCAGCAATTTGTAAAGTATTGAATTAAAATTGTTTGATAGTACAAGTTTTTTTTACAGTGGGTATTTGGAATGGCGGAAAACAAAAGTCGAGGGTACACTGAAGAGGAGAAAGAGTTTAACAGAGTAATAATGTCGTATTGGGCTAATTTTGCCAAGTATGGGTAAGCGGATCTAGATCTTTTTGAGGACCAATAATCAACAATAATTAATTTGAGATCTCATCTCAATGCTAACCCTTATCCCGCCGACTGCAACTATTGTGATTTTGCGAGTTTAGCACCGAATTTGCACAAATATTTCGAGTTGT
>JBCAUG010602702.1:0-28906 GCA_038406175.1 Haplosyllis leylae | reverse complement strand
GCAGGGGGTACCAAATCCAGCCAGGGCAGTACCCAGTCCAGCCATGGGGGGGGGCAGGGGCAGTACCCAGTCCAGCTTGGGGGGCAGTACCCAGTCCAGCCAGGGGGTAACCCACCCCCCCGGAAAATTATTTATATATTTTTTTTGAAATTTTAAAATTTTTTTTAAAAATTTTTTTTATCCCCTGGGAAAGGTTTGCTACGCCACGGTCGGTATGCCTCTTGCGTTCACGCAGGAGGACTTTCTTGTATTTTAGTAATTTTACAAAGAAAAATAAGATCAGCTCTTCCAAAGTGTCATAAAGTACATGTTACTTCTTCCCTGAGTTGCCTATCTACATTTTCCTTCAGGAGAAAATGTAACATCTCGTTTTTATCCATTTCATTTCAAACCAACAGGCGCGATGCATGATTTATGGGTTTTATTCATTTCTATCCCACGTCCTTGGCATAGCTCTATGAAAAGGCACCTTGAAATTACATTACTTTGATGGATCAAGTGTTCACTTCTCTTCGGCCCACTTCAACAACTAAATCACGTAATTATTTAGATCTACAAATTTGCACCAATTCAAAAGTATTGCGGTCTTGGAATTACACCAAAGAGCTAGACCATCAAACTCACTATGAAAATATCAAACTAGGTCATTATATCCATCTGCACTTCTGCAATTCCCGAAAATATAATATCTATTATATTTATTCAAAACATAACCATCACTTTTCTTCACTCGCTTTGAGCTTTCAGCAATTGAAAAACAGAAAAAATGATTTTGTCTCCATTTACAGAGTTTCTCAAATTGAGATCATCCTCAAGAGACTTGAGGATTCTATGGTTGCAACATGGTAGACGGATTGTGATTAATACTGATTTAATTTGGCACATGAAGTTTATCTACTTATGCATTTCTTGTACGTAGCATAGTCGCTAGAAGCTGTATTTACGGATATACAGGTTGATATAAAGTAAACATTGCCTTTAAGTATTTATCATGGACACTGCTGTGAAAATATTTCAGGCAAATCAAGATCAGTAAAAGTCAACTGAAACACACAGAGATTTTTGCTGATTATTCCATGCAGAACTTCTGAAGAACTACAGCGCTTGCGATTTTCGCAGACTGGCCAATTAGATCCATTGTCTAATACATTAACATATGACCAATTAGATTGAGACAAATTCCGTGTTTTTTTGTGCAGTTGCATGTTTCTAAATGCACTCTCTATCATTTCATGTCTCGAAATAGTACGCTATGTATTTTGCTGCTGCTTCTGCTATAGTCAAGATATTTTAAAAAGAGAAGCACTTTCATATTCATGAAATAAAAATCACCAGAAGTATTGAAAGTTATGTAATAGCAATAATACATTTGGGTCATTGGTACATAAGCAATGCAATAGATAATCACAATTTATCATAATTATTGTCATCATCTTTTCATGCGACAGCCCTGGCAGTATTCTATTGAGAATGTATCTCCATGCTACACTTGTTCATCTCAACAGGGAGTTGATTGATAATCGGATACTGAATTTCATTTAGCACCAAAGGCTTTGTCGTCTTGAACCTCCTTTGGTACGAGGCTGTTTTAATAAACTTGGCACTTCATGCATTATTCATTAATTGAAGTGTGGAGATGTCCGTCCGGTGACCCCCGCATTAGTTGTAGTGGAATTTACGTAAAATACCCAAACACGTAGGATGAGCTGGATGGTAAAGTCCAAATGAGCTGAAAATCCAGCTGCACATTTATCAGAAATTAGCACATGTTAATCCCCTAAGAAAAGCCCACAGGGAATTGCTAATCTGTAAAGGAACTCTGTAACGTGCAGCGTAGTTTGAAGCTGGATCAAGAACTATTCATGTACCTGTTCCTATTGTATAAATGATGCAGAGTTAACCAGACAGACTCTCTATGGGTGGCATGTCTGTCAAAAAAGTAGATATGTACCCTACTCTTAATGGACAGAAGCCGTCGTTCACAATTTTAAAAAAATACTCAGCACAGAGAACGACAGATTGGTAAACTGCAAGGTAAAACAATTTCCTTAATCATTTGCCTGCAATGGAAGGCGTATTCGGCACTCAGCTATGGACTATGGTTATTAGAATCCACACAAGGAATACACGTTTTGTCATTTTACATCAGACCATGTTGTACTTCCTTTGAGCAAAGTTAGACAGTTAAATAGGCTCGGAATGTACAGAATGATTTCCTGCCTATTAATTTATCCAGTAAAAACTACAGTGAACTTAAGAGTACACACACTGATGGTGATTTGTTATTGCACAGACTTTAGCTGTACTCTTGTGTTTCTTTGTACTTATAATTGGGACTATTCTATCGATGATCTATTTTCATCTCATCTAAATTTAAACATAACGAGAATTTAATACATGCTCTTTGCCGTTTTAGAGACTTGAATAGAATAAATGAAATCGTCTTTTAACTTTACAAAGGCCTGCTCCGATTACATTTCCTTAACCCCAGAGCTTCTGCTTTGCAAAATTCATGTTGCAGGTGCTTCATTCGTCCTAAAATTAAATCTAATGTTTAGATCAAAAGATTCAATAAATCTTTATTGCAAGGTTGTTGCCAAGACTCAGAACAACTTATACACATTCATTTTTCTCTGAAGTTAAATGAAACCCCAGCCTAATCCTGTATCAAAGAAAAAAAAACGTCTGTCGCATTATGGATTCCAATAATAAGCCGAGTATTTTTACCGAAAGGTTACCTTGTCATAAAAATCTACATTTCCTTGTGGAGTTGTTTATCTCTTTTACAAAACATGCACGACTTTCCAGGTATTTTCCTTGATCGTGCAAGTTTTATTGAACTGTTTCAACACTTGCTGGGTTTTTAGATCAGTCTGAATTTTCTGGCTTTTTTACCTTTAATTCTTCTTCAAATCTTTGTGTGAGTGCATGCAGCGCGGCAGATTAAAAACATACACCTTTCTTAACATAAGAAATCAAGGGTCTTCTTTATTCTTTGGGTTTGGTTTGTGGATATATTAGTCTCTGTAAGGGGGGGGGGATCGGGGGCCTGCTTCCTACTTCTGAGCACTTTATTAAAATTTCAAAGGAATGTTATGTTGGAATATTTATTAATTTTATTTGCAAAAATACTTTACTTTCATATTGGCAAGATGGGTTATGGTCTCTGAGTTAATATAAAGTAGATGTGTGTACATAAGAAGAAGAAATATGAAATGAAATGATGAGCAAAGTGAGACTAGAATATTTTGAATACAATGTTTAAGCTGAGAGAGGTAAGACTGGAACTTTTTTTGAAAAATATAAAATTAGGGCCCTGCACTCATAGTTTAGCTCCAAATCTGGGGGGTCAGAGAGGCCGAGGCCTCTGGGAGAGCACATAAGAACATCACAACGTATATCTTTTTCTCAGAAATCCCATACAATGTCTGTCGTGATGAAACTAGAGGTTATCTCGTGAATATGGCAGGCTTAGCAGAAGTAGATATTGGAATTGCATCACACCATGACATGCTACTTTTCCTGCATGAGGATCCCTGCAGGCACTGGCGGCACAGTGATTGATATTAAGGTGGATTAAGCATCACATTTGGGGTATCATGCCATAAAACATCGCACCCTCTACTCAGTTATGGCATTCAGCTTCAGCAGACACTATGACTTTCCGCATAGAAAGTAAACATTACTCAGAGGTGAATTACGGTATTAAATGCTCCAGGAGAGGGATGACTCTAATTACAGTCCAGATATTTCATGCTAAATATGGACTTAGTAGGAAATGGTGAGTAAATTTCTTGGATGGACAAGTCAGCATGACTTCAGTGTCTAAACATGGTTTCGCCACACTCAGATGCTCCAACATCATTCACAGAATTCAGAGAAATGGTACGTGAAAAGAAGTCAGCAAGTTAATGGGTAATTACCACCTAACATGCCAAAATTCAGTAAGATATGTCTGTCTATATGTCTGTCTGTTTTTGCTATAACGTTTTGGACTGTTATAACTAGGAACTTCATTTTGAGCTTATAGATGTATCTTGATCATATCCAGGTCAGTTTGAGCATCAAAGTAATTTGGTCAAGGTCAGGGTCAAATGAATAAAATAACATATTTTAAATAACCTTTACTTCCACATGCTTTGATTCCACTGAAGCTTGCTTAAAAGATCATGGTCGTCTGAAGGTTAAGGTTACTCAATGTCAGGTTCATGTTAAAGTCAAATAACGAACTGAATGTTCAGTGTATTTTAAATGTCTTGTGATATCTGTATTATATGGATGGTATATCTTCGACTGAAAGTTATAAATAATTCTCTATCTTTATGCTTTGCTGAAAGTTTTTGCAAGATAATTTATTTTCGTTTCTACGGTTCAAGTACTGTAGGAATCGCGCGCAAAACGGAAGGACGGGACTATAGCTTTTTTGATCATCCTAAAGATACTACAGGTCATTTTTTGACTTCTGTACTACTGGAGGAATTCATGGCTTACACATACATCTCGAAGCACTGAGGGCAGCAACCATCGAACTCTCCTCAGAAGTGACAATGCCAACTTGGATTACCTTTCAACTAGCTCCAGTATGAATTGATATTGAAAAAATTTAATGATGTTGAGTGATGGCACTTTAATTGCTGACATCTGTGTAAAAGCTGTACTTGCCTTTCCTGTGATCTATTGGAACTTTCCTTACATAATGTCTAACGCATGTCAAGGTGATATTATTATGAGATTATGGCCAAAACCATAAATGCTTTAAACATAGCATCCCTAGCTGGAATTACGTTTTACTTTTTAAATTCCTTAATGGCTTTGAGCCAAGTTTATAGAAATTAAAAGTGAATAATCACACTTGATGTTTGTTTGTTTAAATATTCCGTGAGTTTCTCCTTTTAAAAAATTAGCATTAGAAAAAATTATCAGGGTGAATTTGTGATACAAGTATGTTTATCTCATTTTCATCATGTAATTAGCTAAACAACAACTCACACTTGGTATAGGACAGTCTGCTTAATTCATTTTAGCACAGCCATTTGCATGTATGATCTGCACTGTTGCAATTGTTGTGACTGATCTGAAAATATTACTATCCTATGTGGGTTAATTTTCTGAGACCAAAAATGTTACAGATGGCATTTCTGTCATTTGTTTAACAAAATTTGTCTCATGTATCATTTAAGGTTGAGTACGAAAAACTCGATTGTTTCAAACATATTGTACTAAAACACTGAATGAAGGAATAGTTTTGACAGCTACTGATGTTTCTCGATCGTTTCTATTGTCTCATTTAATGTTTGTTTCATGAGAAACAACGCGACGTGGCAATGACAGTTTTGGCAAAAGCCATATGGCTTTCTTGTTTAGTTTTCTTGGACGACCTACTTACTGTTCTAAATATATCTGAAGAATCCTGAGTCCTGAAGAAGCCACTGGCGAAACATGTTGACTCATTGTAATTTCACAGAATAAACCTTTAAACTGAGTATTTCTTGCATTGTTTTGACTCTACACTGATTCTTGAATTATGTCTGAAGAATTACAGAGAAGGAATTACAAAGAAAATCCCCGACATTACGGAATTCAGTAAATTAATCGGCTTGTAAAGGCTTTTACTGAATCCAAGATCAAGGTGATTTTCAAACTAAATCTACATGTATGTCACTTGTATGATCTATTGAAGATCTGTTACCTACATGATCTGAAATTATTTGTGTATACAGAGATTCATAATGTTTTTATTTAACTCACTCTGCAGTGAAAATTCTGTAAAATGATTAAGTTTTCCCATTTTGAATTTGAAAATTGATCTAATTCATCTAATTAGATGACAAAAATAATGTAATATTGAAAAGACTTTTGTGAGGTTTGAACCCTGAATCTACTGATCAGCAGTCAGGTGTGCTAACCATTACACCCAAGTGTCAAGTGGGAGTGAGAGACAGAGAAAAGCTTACAATAGACTTCAGTCAGGCTTAACTGATTCTGGTTGAATTCATCTAATTCGTTTAATTAAACGAATCTAATACAAAATAGGAAAAACACGATTATCCTATTTGAACAAAACAAATTAATCTGAAAATGTTAAGATTAATGTAATTGCACTTGGAATCAGTTCCAGATTAAATTAATTGCTGACACAAGTAGGGCATAGAAACAAACGGTCGCGATTAATTGTATTCCTCAGTAACTTATCGAATTTTTGTGACCACCGTGAAATTGAATGCACTAAATCAGTGATCCTGTGACCATGATTAATCTCCTAACACCAAGTTATTTTCGCTGCGTGATCAGTATTGTTCACCTAGAAATATTTATCTAAGGTTTTGGTCAGCCTTTATGTAATAGAAAAAGTTACATACTCTTTTTAATATTACTGAACTGACATTTCAGATAATGCTAAAGGATTCCTTTTGGAGGAATGCTACTCACGCTTATTGTAAATAGACATTAAACATGAAATCTGGGCTTGTGCAGCTTCAAGTATTGACTTGAAACATGAGCAGAATAGGTCACATGAATTTATGTTTCAAAAAATATATCTCATAAAAATATGTAAAACATACTTTCTGTTTCTGTTTGATATATTTTTGTATGTGTTTTCTATCAGTCAAAAATTATTATGCCCATGGTATCAATATTAGTGTGCCATACATGATTGATCTACGAGGATCTATTCTTAATCACAGAGATGAGTATTTCCGAGAAATTAGGTCAGAAGAAGGATGCATAATTCCTTGCAGCAAGTGATTGTTTCCGCTGACCATGAACCACAATAGTACGTCTAATTGAGGGTTGTCACTCTTAATGTGGCAGGTAAAATGCGTACTCTGAAGATGTTGACAACATTAGTAGTTTATTTGAAATCTTCTTCATACACACATGTTTGAGAAACGCGGACAGTGCAAAGAGACCGAAGTTGCTGTATCATTACCGACCGTGTATAAAAAAAGGTAATCTTTTTCAGTTGAGTCTGTCTGTTCAGAGGGGGTCCCTTTCCCATCGTGTACTGGAAATCTATCCCATGGTGCGATACGAAAGATCCCTCTTATCCAAGGCATCGTGGGATAGGGCCCCAGCCCACCCAACAAAGGAGATCAGGCCAGAAAGGACCTGTCATGGAAAAGGCTTACTCGCCCTGTCCCAGTATTCAGGATATGTAGTGTTTAATATCCCAAATAAAGCCGATTCATAATTTTTAATACTTCGAAAGATCCCCTAAGACTGACTGCCAATTTAATTTCACATCATAAGAACAGACGACTCTCGGTGGCCATTGTAAATGAGTTCTCTAAGAATTTAATATTCTTCACTAATGATACTTCTTAGCTCCAATCTTTGTTGTTTGTTCTACAACGTGAAAGATATTTTAGTACTGTATATATGTCTTTGTGTGACAAAATGAATTCTTACTTACCGAAGTTATTTCTGGTCCAGAAAACCTTGGAGTATCAGAGGATTTTAGACAATTGGAATAACAATTGCTTTAACAATTGCTTGGCCAATGCTGAATAGAAATGTAAGAAGAATAAGCTTCGGTGGAACTACATGCGTTACCTTGAAAGAATACGACCTACTTGTTTCCTTAAATAGTCAATATCTAAGTTCACGCCTTGATGAATTCAATGCTCTGTTCTCTATTGTGTTTTTGGGACTGCTTTGTGTTTCTAACTCAAACGTCGGCCACAGACAGCAAGATCACGAGAAACATGTAAAACTTAAAAGTCAGAGAAACACAATTAATTTTCATTAGATGACATTGCATTCCAAGGTGCCTTTCTTGGAATTACGATGCTGCAAGAAGAAATTAAAATAAGAAGATATAAAGGATGGAGAAGAACGAGATTTAAAATCACAGGGAGAGAACGTGGACTTGATCATGATAAAGGTAACATGATTATCTCTATAATTTTGACAGCGTCTTCTTGAGAATTTGGAGATAATAATTGAAAACAAATCACATGTGCGTTCTTGAGTATACAAGTGGCCTATATCTATCAACTTGGTTTGAAAGCGTACCTGGAATAAGGAATTGATATAGTAAGGAGTATCTCATAACAATTTGTAACAATATCCCATATTTGAAAGACAATCTGGAATTAAGAATTGTTACAGTAACGAGTAATTCCTAACAATTTGTAACAATGTCTCATGTCTTTTCCAGTGCCCCACATACAGTGCCCCAAACATATATTTGGGGAGAAATTGCTATATTTAGTTGATTTACTCATGGACCCAATCATATTACTGGGTCGAGGTGGACGTGAAGCTTTTTTATCAGCGATGAGTTTAGCACATTAAGCCCATGGCACAAAAATGGGTTATTGACCCTTCACTATTCACTTTCCTGAAGAGAAAGTCTCGCTCTGTAATCCTAGAGATATAATACACTGATGGAGGGTTTGCCATTTTATCTCTTTTCAAGTCAAATAGACAATGACCTGGTTTTGGACACAGCCACAACCCAATGTAGATATCATATGTTCTCAAAATTTTGACTTCTGTCTTTGCTGCAGTGGCCAAATTGTTTAAAAAATGTCCTAATAGAAACAGGTTCGTGTAAATTATTTTCAGTAAAACAATTTTAGTTTGGTTTTGTGACTATGGTATTTTACTTGAAACCAACACGGGCTTATTAGTTTGGCTAACACTTCATTTCGTCTTGGTTCGTTTTTTCTCTCAGATGCTTCAAGTTTCAAGAATGTTTTCTTGATGTCAACTGCGTGACGCACTTTTTTCCGTCTGGATGAGTATCGTGTTGGTAATTAGTCTGCTAACGGGATACATGCACAGTGCCGTGTCTCATTATTTCAAAATAGCTTCCCACGTTCGTCATAATCTCTTCCTATGTTGCATAATCAGGTCCTGGTGTCCAGGAACAACTTCCCTAAGTGGCACCGGAAACATCCAAGGATACTCCGGCTATTCAATTGAAATTTCTTCCCACTTGCTTAATAATTGATTTGTGCTTCCCTGGGCACTTCCCACCGAATTATAATAGTATTTGGTCTTATAATTGTAACAATTGAAGTTTCTTTTGTTACAGTACTACGTTCATAGTTCCTTATAATAAACAAATAAATTAAGCAGAAAAAGTAGAATTAAATTTATTGACCTTTTTGAGTAAGGTCAGAAGATATACATTGCATACCTCATTACCAGTGATATGTCATCATGAAAATAATGTGACATTTGTTTGGATTTGACGCCGAAAATTGCTCTCTGAATGAGACTTCTTGGATTTATAGGTTGCTTCCACCAATTCACTGGAGTATATCAAACAACGACTGGGAAGCAATTCATTTTGAATCCCAACTGTGAAATAATTTCATAAATTAGCAATTGTATTTCAGTGACAAAATTTAATCCCCAGGTTCAAAGCTATTTTGAAGTTTAGTGCAACCTATATTTGGGAAAGGTCTTGGCTGTTTCCAATCCTCATTGTATCGCGGTTGGATCGGCTGAAATTTGGTGTTTTGTAGATAGATCTGTTCCCATACAATTACTTTGTAAGGAGAACAACCATTAACATTAAGTTTTAATAGATATTAAATTGTCGCTTCTGACATTTTAAACAATAATATTCAAAATACTTTTCAATAAAAATGATCGAAATGAGCTACAATGGACAGTGCTAACCATCGCCTAGAAAAAGTCCATGTTTGTATCCACGATGTTCTGAATATACGTGTAACCACAGATCAACATTGCACATTGAGTGTCATATTCGATAGAAGCATTGGTCGCTGTACATGAGTGCGTATTGATTAGGCTACCGAACATCTGTAGGGATTCCTGACCCTCGGGTCACCCTTGAAGGCGGCTTGACTTAAACTTTTATCAGTTATTGAGCCGCTGCTGTCATTGGAGCCGTCATCTGCTGGTCACAGATTGATATGCCCCTGAGATAAAGCTTGTGTACGTAGAATCTTCAAGGATATAAAACATGCAAATGAATGGAACTGAGAATTTCTCCACGTATTTACCACATCGACGGGCTAAAAAACACAATATTGTTTTGGAAAAAAGTTCCTAGCGAACGGTACAAGATTAAGACGGGTAATTTTGGTCGACTTGAAAGAGACGAAGGCCGAACCTGTGTGAATTGCTTATCACGCAAGATGCAATGAATTATTTTCGACTTCTGATTGTGGTAAATTAATTTAAAACTACCACTCTATTTTTAAATTTTGAGTTTCATATCAAGCACGATAACAACGCTTAAAATGAACAATCTTAAATCATCATTTCACTGTAAAATAAAACTGTTATTTAACTTTGTCAGCGTGATGAATCGTGTCTATTATTCCGAATGATGTCGTGGTCATGTTCCAAGCTGCAGTTTTCGTTTGTAGACTAGACAGCATTTTATGTAGTTTTTCATGTTTAATTTAGTTAACTAAGTATAAAGCTATGTTTTGGCTTTGAAAAAGTTCAGCAATTTCTTGAATAAAAAAAACTGGAATATATTAATTGAATAAGCCACAATAGACGTCTATTGGAGGTTTCCGTCTTGGGCGGTTTCATTAGGTCATTAGCTCCATTTATGACAGCCATATTGATTATTCCTTCAGTCTCACTTCCCTTTTACGGACACAAATTTCTGTAGTCTGCCAAAATTTGGAAACCGAGAACTTCTCTCTCTTACAAAAACCCTTACATTACATTTGTACAAATGAGTTGTTTTTTGATGGAATATTGTGTGGAGTTCTTTTATTCCGCTTTCAAAACCCTCAGAGTCTCGTAATTACTAGTATTATTTAATTCGAAATGCTGAGTTCAGATCTTTCAAACAAACTATTAAACAATCAAAATGGACTTGAGTAAAGTAGTGACAAAGGTCCAAACTACATTCCAGGGGATATCAGTTGTAGCAAACGACCCTTGAAAACAAGAGAGAAACATCACCAGCAAACCCACAGTTAAGGCTGGTGTGCGTAACCTAAAATTCATCAGAGTGGTGAAAGAAAATACGTAACCGAGTATTTCACAATAGGATCACAATTACATTGTAAGCCTGAATTCACATCAAGCTCAAAATTTTTCAACAAAACGTTGCCTCCACTGGGAATTGAACTCACAACACTGACCATCACTGGATCTAAGGTTGAATGCTTATCCAAATAGGCCAGAGAGGCATATCTTACCTTAAACTGAAGTTTGTTTCATGCACTATTTCACATTTTGAAAAATCATTAAAGCATGTCTGATGTAAATTCTGTCTGAAAATGTCAAATTTGATATTATCATGAAAAACTCGAACCCTTCTGTACTGGTGTCCTACGATGTGATGCATGTCGCGAATTTGTGCACGAGCAACATCGCTATTCTGGTACGATAAGATCATAAGGCATCTCTTAAGAAACTTGTGGCAAACCTTCTACCCATTTTATTGGGAAAGAAAGCCACTAAAAGGGCTTGCTTCGTGTAATTGCTGTTCTCTTTGCGGATGGCATGACAGGAATACATTACCTATGAAAGACAAACACACCCCAATTAGTCTGTGGTTAGACTACAAGGAAAGTGTGGCCTCGCACGTCAGAGTCAGGGGTAGTTTACGACAACACAGACAAGAGCAATATTTACGTAATAGATATACTTATTTCACATAATACTAGATCTAAATTAATGACTGGTATTCTAAGCTCAACTTGTTTTATCCATACAATTTGACAAATGATCTGTTCTGATTTATTGTTCAACATCTTGCGTGGGCAATCTTTGACAAATTGAATGCCATTTTGGTTGTTCGGGAGAGTAAAACGTAAGCAAAACTATTTGTTCAAAACTCGCACTTTTAGTTCCATTTACGTGGAATGAAGAACATTAAATATTTTAAATCCTCAAACAGACACGTACCGTCTTGACGTCTTGACACATACAGATCAAATAACAAAAGTCGAGTTGATTCCGCCAATTAACTTCTTTGTTCTCGCATTAATCATTGGCTATGTATAAGCAAGTAGCTGTAGGCACTGATAATTAGACATTGCTTACAAAAATAAAATATGTCCTGTGTGTTGCCACATGGACAGACGAAAATAGTGCAACTACAGCCTGATGGTTGGCTGTGGACGTTCGTATTATATTGCGTCACACCAAAGGCGTCATCATGTGCAATTACGATAATTATTTGAATGCACCGAATATTTACATATTTTAAAGAATAAATTTATCATTACAGTTTCTATTCATTAATACTCCAATCTGAGCAAACCATCGTGCATTCTCTTTAGAATCATCGTCAACTAATTGTAGAGCTCGGAATATTTAGGTCAATCCTTCATGCAGGTGGTGACATTGTGCAAAATTTCACATTTTCAATAGATTCTGAATCAGGAGCCCTTTAGATTTAAACGTGCGAGCAAGGATCTCACCTAAATGTTTGATTTTCCTACTGGTGCAAGCTCTCCAGCATTTGATATGAAGCTTATCCAAAGAGTTAAGCGCTTGCAGTATTTGCAGACATTGAAATTATGGTGAATTTTGTAAGTCTTTATTTTGAGTACACCTTCATATGCCAACTAATTAGCGCTTTCGTTTCAGCTTAAGCGTTAATTAACCAATTAAGTAATGACTTCCACTGTAGGTAATGCATTATTAAGGCACTAATTATTACGAGATAGTTGAGCTAATCGATCGCATCGACTACGCTAAGCCAGCGATTTGTGAGGATGATGGACTTATTTGTAACATTTGGAAGGTTAATTAATGGCTACTGTGCGACACTGATGTTCACTACAAGAACAAAGCAAAACCTAGTCCGTACAAGTACAGGTGCATACATGAGGATTTGCGCACGTGCCTGATTCATGAACCAGTTGATTATCCGGTGCTTACCGCAACTGACAGATTTATCGTTCTTTTGGTGGCTCGCCCACAAGTCATCTTGTTGGTTGGATTAGTTTTGGTTTCAAAACCGGTAGGTGCCCAGGATTTGCATAATACAACGGCTCTATACTATGTTTAGTCTTGAATTATTTTGCAAAGTCCCATTGAAAAGCAACAAATACCCTGGTTGGTTCTGCCATCCTGGAAACAGATGGTAGGACTTGAGTGGTGATAACATAGATTTACTTCTCTGAATTTTGAGTTGCTGCACTTACTGGGGATAAACAGACATACTCCCTAGCCATTTCGTATACGGCACGATACCCCCTTCCACCCCATTCTATGAAACAGGCACCCCCTCCCTCAGTTAGATCTAGATGAAACATGTAATCCCAAGTTGGATGATACAGGTACCCCTCCAACCCCTGACTTGTTTGAAGCTATTGTCCCTCCATTGGATTTATCAACTGGCATGTAGTGGTGTGTGCATGGCGGTAGGACCACATGAGACCTACACCGCGGCTACTTCCTTTCATTAAATACATATACCCTAGACAATAAGCAAAGTATTGATTGGCAGGTGCCTCTTTACTGAGCACTAGTACTGTAAGCATAAAGGCTCGATGGGAAATGGTCTGTTTTCCCCATAAGATACCAATTAGTGAGTGGTTTTTAGACAATGTAGACATTGCATTTGGAAATAATAACTCAGAACAAACTTGCATGAAAACTTCTGTCCAATGGTAAAGTTTTAGATCGTCATGATCGTGGATAGACGAAGGTGTCAGAAGTTTTTAAGTGAACTTGTGCATTGTTATAATTACATATTACTTTGTATTTCTCAGATGGATTTGATGCAAAAGTGGACACTTGGAAATATACCACGAGCGACCAGTGACGTTTCTTCAGTCAATCTAGGTATCTTTTAGTGACTTCTGGTGTGCTAATTGGTCGGATTCTCAGTTGCTTCAAGATGTTTATGGTGTGGAAGGTAGTTTCTTGCCTTGATTAGTGGCTCGTTAGAGTCACCTTAGTGGTTGATTGGCTGTTTTTACCCCAAAATTTTGGGCCTGTGGCGGGGATCTAGGAAGGCCTTTTGTGGCTCTGTGAATACAAATGTGGTGGGGATTGTACTTGCAGAAGGTAGGGACACCTCAACACTATATGTCATAACCAAACTTTTTAAACTTTTTGCACCAAGAGGCAGTGGGGAGCAAAAAAATACTTTAAGCTGCATGGGTGTGAGGTCTTACACCATTGCTGTCCAGAAAATGGCATCGCCATGCCATTAAGTAGCATCACCATGCTGGAAAGTAGCATCACCATGCAAAGGGCATGAGGCCTCACACCCATAGTTCAAACTGCATGGGCACGAGGCCTCGCACCCTGGAATAAATTCCCCTTTACGAGCCACCTGGTGAAACTTCACTACCTAATATTTTTTTTGAAGTGAAGATAAATTGTTGGTGCGAAAGAAGAATTCATAAGACACAGTCGCTTAAATTTCACTTCACAATCAAGAAAAAAATGTACATGGTTGGAAAACCACTAAACTACTTGGTACATTTTTTGAATTCACAATCATCTGTGGATCAGTTCTTACTGAGTTGGATAAAGTGTTGTGTGAGATTTTTGTCACTACTTGAGGAGAAAGTGATAGTTGGTCGGTCACCCACCAATAAATCACTACATTTGACTGTCACCAGGAAGGACTGGGAATGCTTTCATTTCCATTCATGAGATACTATCATTTCGTTTAGTTTAGTAGGGGCTGAGTGTTGTAACTACTGACTTCCTAGAGTCGTTCCTTGTGAGAATACTGTGGTAATTGCCTTGGCCACTTTCAAACGCATTCATTTTAGAAAGTAAATTTAGAATTACGTAAAGAGGATTTACAAAGTCATCATGACAATACCGGAGTGACTTGTTGACCCCCTACTGTCTTTCACTTGTAATTATAGTTGAGGAGCTGTATGGTTCTTGCTCTATTAGGCTAATGGCAAACTTAATTCTCCTCGCTCATTAAACACAAGGGTCTTTGGGTGGCATCTTAGCGTGTGGTCTCACCCAACTTAAAAGTCTTGTTCCCATTGGCAAATATTGAGTTGTCTTGTTTGGTGAGTTGCAGTAAACATACATCTGTGGCATCACTATTTCTAATTAACTAGTTGAATGACAGGTCTTCACAATTATCTGAATTATCATCATCCCTTCCTAATAGATAACAAAACCTTATAAATCGTTTACTAATTCGATTAATAAGATAATGAATAATGCGTTTCATGTCAGCCTCAACCAATCAATATTACTTTAAGTGACGTGACCTGTTTTCGTCGTGTACCGTTTTGTTGATCAATAACTGTGAAACACGCAGGAAGATTCTTGACCCTCGGGTCACCCCCTGAAGCAGCTGGACTGCTACCTTCAACACTCATTGGGCTAATCAAAACGCTAACACTATTCTCTTGTTTACAAGTTGTGTCCATGGGCCTATCAGATCAATGCGAGAGTCAACAACCTGAAGTGTCTCTCCTCCAATATTAATACTCTCAGACACACAAGGAAAAGTTTAAAAGCCGTGGGATTAGACTGGGGAAAGCCTTGACTTGATTGAGTCTGACATAAGAAGTCCCGTAATAGAATATCCATGTGTGATATGTGATGAATTTTACATGATTAAAGTAAGTTCCCATGGAAATGGCCCTTAATTGTTTAACTTTTCATCATGAGACATTTTGGTCAAACGTCCACCCAATTATCATTTCAATATGTGATTTATCGCTCAGGTAATGAGGTTATTTTATTAACATTAATATTATCATCATTGTTGTGTCTGGCCAAAATTAAAACACAAATCACAATATTAGTTTTTGGCCCAATTTTCAGTTGTTATTTATGACTTGCATGGAACATATTTTCATTCCATAAGCTGTTATCCAACTAGCAATTTACCTTGTTTTGTTTGTTCCTGTATTCTATGCAAACAATAGAATCAATTTGGTAATGTATGTCCTTCCCAACCTTGAGTATTTTGTATTTGTAGATGCTATAATATCTGTAGCGGCAAATACCCTGAAATTTCTACACTCGTCAATGAGAATAAAAACTATAATCATCTTAATTTGTTGTAAATCTCTAAAAGCAATGCTAAGCAAAATATGTTGCTCATTGGTGGCAGTAAATCAATAAAGGTTTTGATTTTAAGACTCTGTGGCAAAGCGAAATTCAATACATCGATACCAAATCTGCAGTAGTAACAGTCTGTCACATCTGCTTGGGTAACAACAGGCGTTAAATCTACTGTGCAGTTGTGTGGGATTTCATTATGTAAGACCTATTAGTGTGATAACATGGCAATAGCCTCTTAACTCACGGGAGAAAAGCTGTTTACTGGCTACAATATGGGCTCATTGAGGGTTCATTCACGCTGGAGGAACAACGAACGTGAACGTCAACATGTTGCATTGATGATTGCTGTCAGCTGTTGCGAATGCAACAATTAAAATAAATAGGAACGCATTTCTTGATGAAAGCGGCGGTGTGTGTATTCAGAGGTTCTATTCACAATAGATGACAGCCAACAAAAGCAAAAAAATGGCTTTTATATCAATTCGTATTTCGCAGTTCCAGCGTGAACGTACCAGATAGTTGTTTCTACCACAATCGCATGCTCATTAATGATGACACAGTAATCTCTCTAAATCCCACGAACTCTGTGTCAAAAGAGGGACATACATATCAGCTGCGCCGTCGAAGTGCTTGACCATATGTGGGTGTTGAAGCTGTTTTGATGAGAGCCTATTCAGTCATAGATTTTCCCGTTTATTGATACCCAATCCTCTACTTGTTGTCAGTCTCCGCAACAAAGTTACACCATCATCATTAACAACATCAAAATCTGTGATTCCCATTTGTCATATTATGTTCATTCATCTCGTGGTAAGTATTAAATAGGCTCCCGTTTTCGATTAATTACAGTATTATTCAGCTATTTACAATGTTTGCTTTACAGGTGCAGCTGTGATTGTTAACAACAATTGGTCTCTATAAAATGTCCCAACGTGCAATAATTTTTGCTTTAATGTGTGTTGAATATTAGAATCAATAGATGTTATGAATTTCCAGCTAGATTAGAATCTAATGATAATGGCAAAATGTCGTTATTTTCAGGACACGTAAGCTACTTAGATCTAAATTAATGTTTCGAAAAATACAATGTAGATGCATCAAGACATCTTCAAAAAATAATAAGATAAACAGATGTCTCCAAACGACGGTAAATAATTGTTTAATTGCCGTATAATCCGGATATCTCTATCTTTAATCTATCATTTTTTCTAGGCATCTAACAATGTATCTATTTTGAAAGACGCGATAAAATTAGTTTCATTTTGATGTCAGAAAACATTTGTGCTTAAAATGTTCATGCATTTAATATGTTCTTTTCTTTCAGACCGATCAGAAACAGAATTCCTTTGGATGAATTGTGGTGAACATTTCTTCACAGAAATAGAGAACTGCATTACCATTGATGAGAAGGAAATTCTACATATTATCAATAGTTCATGAATGGCTTCAGAAGAACATGCTGTTAAAATGTGAATTACACGTAGCAAATCATATGGAATAATCATTAAATTAGCTCATTTGGTTATGTGAATAAGCACCCATCACTACTATCACCCACCATAGCAGACCTGCTCGGCAATGGCAATGGCAATGGCAATGGCATGGCAGCTTCTTGGTTCTTCTTCCATTGCAGTGATAGAATGAAACAACTTCAAAAGGATGTACAGTTCTGTGCATTCCACAGGCAGACAGCTTTGGGGGAAGGAAGGATACTCTTGGAGACTCCACTGAATATTTCATGGAGTTTACTTGTGATAGGCTTTAACATTGAGACACAGACCACCACTATTGTCTAAATACAATACGCACTACGACGGATGTGAAGTGATCGCCACCCAGTATTTCCAGAAGCTGTCAACTTTAAAAAATAAAAAAGTGCCACATGCCTGTGAATGGTACTTTATGGATATAATTTCATTAGTTCAATGGAATTAACTTAGTATATGAAACCAGGTAAATGTACACATTGCCTTTGCATCAAATGGATTATACCAACTTAGTGAAATTACCTGGGCTTCTTTGAGGAGAGAAGAAAGGTTCTCTGGTGTAATCTGCATAGAATTTCAAGGCAATCATGTGGCTTCCGAAAGAAAGGTTGTACTACTTAACCCTCATATTTCTCTTGGTGCTGCTAGCTATACTATCAGTAATGGCTGAGGAAAATATGAATACAGATGAGGATGGCAACAGAGAAAGGAAAAGAGAGAATAGGAGAAGAAAAGGTAAAAAGAAGGACAAAGAAGGTCGGAGGCGGAATAAACACAAACATAAGAAACAAAAAGAAGCACTAAGTAGTACTACGCTTCCCACTGTTCTCACTACATTAGGAGTATTAGGACAAGATCATGATAGTAACACGCACGGAGTTGCCCAGTCCCTGGTTAGGGATGTACTAGACTTGGATTCCGACCAGCACATTATCGAGGGAACAAATGGTCGAAAGAAACTTCGCCCCTCCGTCATGCAGAGGGAAATGAAATTCACTACCGTACATGGCAACAGAACATGGCCAATGAGAGAACTTATTTCTGAAGTTGAGGGTAACATCACCCTAGGAGGGTTGATGATGGTCCATGAGAGGGATGAAGAAATGATCTGCGGAAAGATCATGCCCCAAGGAGGCCTTCAGGTAAACATACACTGTATTTTTTCCCATCTTACTCAGTGAGGAAAGCACCAATATTGAACGCACTTCCACTTTGTCAAGTGATACAAGCGACAGAATATTGACTTTGTTGAAGGAAACATACTGATAATGTAAGAAAGCTTTATCGCAAAACATTCTCTGTGGCTCACCAAATGCCTGAGAATTCTTTTGGCCCACGACCTCGAATTCATTTTCAAACAAAGTAGCGATCGTTGAATGTTTTTACCAATGAACGCCCGATTCTGTTAGGAAAAAGTGTTATTCAAGATGAAACTTTGAGTTTTATTCATTTGCTGATTCCCAACAATCTGTTAAAATCGGAAGCAGGAAGGAATAAGCCAGATATTTTCGGGTAGCTGAAGGAACAGCGACCAGCAATTCTGATACTCGCCTGAATGATTTCTGTTTAATTAGTCTAATAATCGTCTTGCAGTGACAGTTTATTTCTAATAATTACCTTTATTATTTCCTTAGACAGTATTTCATAATGTTTTAATACATGGAAGGAAACCGATCCATAAATTATAGCCAATAACTTGCCCCTTCTTTGTGCCTACAGTCTCAACGATCACTGAACCCACAGAAAGTCTTTACAAATTATTCTTTTACACCCCGAGGAAACGTCAGCAGTTTCAAACTAAAACGACAATATCGGAAATTTCTTACCTATTGCAGTCAATGGGTAGATTTGCCACAAATATCAGAGATATCTTGGCATCCACTCAGAAAAATATTACATAATTTGAAAGTTTCATGTATTGCGAATTTTTGCCAAATAGTTAATTTTGCAAGAAATGGAAGAACATTCAAAATTTGTTGTACCAAATATTTTTTGGACATTAAAATCAGCAAATTCCGATACCTTGTCAGAAATTACTGATGAAAAATAGGTAGTCAGAACTACTGTTTGGACATTAGTCAGAATGCGCATGTGATTGTTTTTGTCATTTTCACCTACTTTTAAATTAAAAACCTGAAATATGACTATGTCACTCAGTTCATATCAGTAATTTTCAATTTAGGTGCAATGATTAGTTTAATAAGTAGAGGATGCATGAATAAAAAACTTAAATTCCCATAGATATACATGGCAAAGTCAGAGTCAGAATTCAATGATTTCTCTATTTTAGTCTAAACTTGTGAATGTTCCTTCACATCAATTGGCTCAATTGTGAAAAAGTGCCTTCCCATCAGGAAAAAATGGGAAGTACGAAATTTATCTTGAACATAATTAAATGGTGTATGATGGTGGATCTTGATAATTTCGATATTTTAGATGCACATTATCAATTTTATTTTGCAAAACTCGGGTTCTTTTTAGTTTTTCACCATGTCACACAAATAGAATTTAAAGTCAAATTAAGAAAGATGAAACAGTTAATTGTTCAAATTTCACACTAGATCCATTTCGTTCAGATATATTTTCACTCCTTCAGTATAGGAAATATGTCAAAACATTACAAGAGTTTAATATTTATTCCTGCCATGAACAGTATTAAGTACAGTAGTGGAAAATCGGGTAAAATGCATACAAATCTTATGAAAGATTTACATTTTAATACAAATACTGTCCAATCTAAAAGTCCTGTGATATTAATATGTTTATACCATGGTGCAAAAATAGAAACATAAAAGAACTCTTAGTGGTCTTAATAATTTAGTATTATTTATTCTTTCAGGCAACGGAGGCCATGCTTTTTACGGTGGATAAGATAAATGAGATGGACTTAATCCCGGGGATTAAACTGGGAGCGCGAATCAAAGACGACTGCGACAGAGACATCTATGGGCTTGAACAGAGCGTCGACTTCATCAGAGGTGAGTCCCATTCAAGAACTTACCAGAGTAGTTACAGAGAGCATGTGTGTGTATATGTGTGTGGGTGTGTGTACATACATCACCGTAGATATTACACTCCATGTCTGCTTTGATTGAAGGCTGTGAATCATCTCAAATTTCTCAAATTTTGCATTGTATTTACGTTTAATTTCAAGTGAACAGCTTCGTTGATCAAATTTCTGGGTTGTAAATAGAGAAGTGTTCCTGCAAAACATTCAGATTATTCAAAATCTTCGGGCTTACCCTCTATCGATATCGCAGTTTCAGCAACATCACTTTTTGCCCCAACGGTAACTAGCACTCGTGCTGGCGACATAATGAAATGAAATAAAGAATTAATGGGACAATCCCAACAGTTATGCAGTGTGACTAAATTATTACCATAAGACTCCCCAGGCTCGGGTACTGAAGCCTGACAGAGTCCTTGAGGACTGTTAGCAACATGCTACTTTGGCCAAGTAACGTGTACAAATTTGCCCGAGGGAATTAAGGCCAAAAGTTCATTTGCAGCCATTTTATGTAACACGGGAGCAGTACATGTGGTTGAGAAAACAGAAAATATCATGATTTTGTGAATGAGTAAACACAAATCTTTGCTCCCGGGTCACAAAATTCTATGACCCTGCATTGTTAATAACTTCCACAAACTCGCTACATTAACGATACTAAAATTCATCGTGGTAAAATGAAGCCTATGGTGCATCTTTTAATTGTTTCTTCAACTTATCTTGGGTCTATCCTGATGCTGGTAGAGAAAATAAAAGGACATTTCTTTGCACTGTTAATTTTTGCTCAAGAAATAAACTAGAATGTTGTTTTCCTGGTATCAGTGACAGCTACAGACACTTGCGAGTCTGGGTGATAACGTTTTATGATTGTAACAAGACACGAAGGAGAGCTTCAGATTTCAGATGCACTAAGGTATAATTCTAAGCACAGTGAAATCATCATAACTTTTTCCGACATTCGCAGATAGATTTTGATTCTGGAAAACCAAAACGTAAAGCGAATTGTTCATTACGATTATGTCATGGAAGGACAGACATTGATTGAGTCTGGTTTCTTGCCAGCTTTACATTCATTACGGGTAGTTTATCAAGAAACTGTATGAGCAATGCTAGATGCACAGTGATCTCTTATCTTGCTAAAGTTGTACTAATTTTGCTAATTCAGCTAATTTCTTACATTCATTGGTTAACTTCGTCAGAGGCAATGGTCAATTTGTAAATTTAAGAGGACCTGCAAAATAGAGTAATTTGCTTCACTTTAATGTTAGAGTTCCATGCGCCGGCATCAACATTTGAACTATATGAAACACTTCTGCCCAAAATATCGGTCACAGAAAATTAACTGAAAATGGTTATCCGTCAGCTACTGCCCATCCCTGGGGTACTTTTCTGAAAAATATCCGCAACCTTCCACGTTGCAACCCTACAAACTACGTACCGAGGAGGAGAGGGATGTCTTGGGGCAATCATCATCACTGAGTAATGAGTTACCGAATCAGCTCACTTAGAGACCGATTTTGTCCATGTGCTGCGGCCTGGACATCATGATCCAAATTGTATGAATTAAGCCTACTCAGTGCACTAAAAAAATCTGATGGCTTCATCCAGACATAACAGAAGCAACCCAGGGTCAGGCCACAGAATGCTGATGCCCTTGCATGTTCTGTTTGTTGATATAAAGAAAACATTATTGTATTTCATCCCTTTTTTGGGTTTCACCACCTGAATTGGGGTTTGTATTAATATTTAAATTGCATTGAGCTGCTGCACCCCAAACCCGTTGATGGTGGTAAATGCATCCACATTTGAAATTCAGTATAACTATGGAATTGACCTCAGTGTGTCATTGGCTATGTTTTGTTTAAATTAGTTAAGTATCGTTTTATTTGTGAACTTGCAAAGAAAGGTTATGTCGCATCTACAGAATTTCATTACATCTCACTTGCCTTCAATCTTTTTAACTGATAAAAAACGCAATAACAATTCAGTATCCATATTATTGCAGGAATACAGAAACTCTATTTGGCTTGAAACATATTATATTGCAGTCAAGTAAAACCACTTTTCTTGCAATTTAAACTTTGTTGCTTACGAAGTATATTCAAAATTTCTAGGTTCATTCAAATACACTTGAAAACATTGGAAATGGAATAGCGTCATACCCTTTTCTGTGTTTTTTGGTCTTATCTGAAAGGAACTTTCAAAAACTAAAATGTGTAACGGATATTTTTAATAAACTTATTACAGCGTTAAAAATGAGCGTCAGATAATTCAACCTATTCAAGGACCTGATTTCCCAGAACAGTGGGGGCCCACCTCCTTTGAGGTGGCTTCAGTCCAAATTAGATTTATTTCAGGAAGAAAAAACTACTTCAATATCTTCTTCTCACTTACATTTATTAGAAATGGTTTAAAATTTCAAAAGTGAAGTTGAAAAAGTCAAGTTAGCATGAAGAAACAACTGAACAAATTGCTGAAACAACCTTTTCTTCCTCGTGCTTTGGATACTATTTATCACAGAAATGTGATGCTAATGCTGAAAGAAGAGTAATTCAACCCTATTTTAGTAAGACGAGAGAGTAGCAAAAAGTATATGAACAGAGTAAAATTGAGGGGCATGCAAAATGATAGGATCAAAGTTTTCTTCTTGGAAAAATTGTTTCGAAGTGAAACATTGCATAATAAAAGGAAAATTGTGCAATACAGTGTAAATGCATTATTGTGACAGAATTTTATTCAGTGAACCTACTGAAATATTACATCATATTTTCGTCTTTACGGATGGTCAGTTTTCACCGACAGCAAGCCCTTCTCATTTTTACTTGAATCCATTGATTTGAAAAATATCTGCAATCAAATGTACAAAAATCTACGAAAGTGAACATTACGAAATATTCAGTGAATGGTTTGTTTACCGATAGAGTGAGGCATGAATAATTTGTTATTATGTATTCATATTGACTTGTTATGTGAGGATTGAGAGTATTGACATACAGAGAAAAAGAATCAATGATTTCACAGTATCAACGTATCAAACTATAATTAATAAACTCTTTATTGGATTTTCTCATTTCACTTTGACCATGATCTTTTGCTGGGCTAAATTCTATTGAAAAACTTATTTATGCATGCACAAAATGCTAGAATATAAACATCAACTCGATATTGGAACATTTGACCTTTCCTTTCCATTGTTGTGCTGGATTTAGAGGGTGGAAAATTGGGACTCAGGTTTGGAAAAGAAGACAACCTCTGTACTGGATTTGCCGCACAAACTTTTGTTTCTGTGGAAAGTTAAAGTCTGTGGCCTTTCGTGAGGGTTGAATCGCAAATTTTCTCCAGCTGCAAACATACTTGTAAACAAACTTTGTGACTGCAAATGAACTTTGTTAATATTAATCAAGTTGTTCTGTTCATCGATGGAGTCAATAATTTTAAGAAAAATCTTACCTTTTGTCCACCTACCTGCATTGTAGCATTGTTACAGTGTTCTACAATCTTCTGTATTGTAGCCCCTCACTGTTGTAACTCCTTGTATTTTGCACCCTTTTTCTTCTCTCCCGTCTTCATGTCCGGTACAGTCAATATAATTGCTCTATCAAGAGGCTTGAAAAAGGTCAGATTTGTAGTTAGTAGCTGGTAAGGGACTAATAAGACTTTGTTTTATTTCCACTTAAGTGATGTTGAGACGGACTTGTCAACATTGAGGTCATTCTATTTCCTGTCTCTTTTATGACTGTGAATAACGTTTTTTGTAAAAGCTATTCAGACTCACCGCTTCATTAATGAACAGCAACTATCTTCTCGCCTCTTAACACAGTACAATGCCTGCGTAATGTTGTAAACTTTGGAAAGAGAATATCATTGATGTACAACGTTTTAGCCAATGACAATAACAACAACAAACGTGTGTGTCTTCCATTGCAAAAGACCCAAAAGGTTTTTTGTTATAACACCGATACTATGAAACTTCAAGTATTTTAAGCTATGAAAGTGTAAGATGAGGTAATTTCAAGTTAAAGCTTCACTCCTTTGTACACGATTTTATACCTTTGCCTCAATATCTCTGAAGTTTGTCACACTTTAATTCATCAAGAGGCACAGAGTTCTGGAGGAATTGAAAAAGAATTGAAACCAACAAGAAATAAAAGAACTTGTTTATTACAAAGTCACAAAGTTTGATAAAAAAATTATTTCTTTCTGAACTGGTCGTTAGGCTCTTTTCAGTTTTCTAGAGAAAGAGTATATTTCTATCTCGTCGAATAAAATCTTGGGTAAGAGACTAAAAGTATCTCTTAAAAGGTCTTAGCCATGGAGAGTATTGTCTCCGACTTATGTCTTTGACCGCAGTGCTATTTATTGCATTTAAGCTGGGGAATAGAAACATGTTTCCTAAGAATCAATAAAATTAGGTGGTCTTTGGTCGAGATTGTCTCGCTGTCCTAATGGCTTGTCCCAGGGGTTATGTAAACAAAAAGATTCATGTTGTATATGTTATATATTCATGTAATTATGAAGCTGTTGGTTTCTGATTCATAATGAAGGTCAAACGTTAAGATACAAAAGAGAACCTTCAATTTGTTAAGGTTTTAAAATATTGACATCGTAAACACAGGTCGAAAGCAATCTTTTGTCCATAACCCGTTCATTCATTGAGGTAAAATTTCTCCCAATCATGTGGTGTAAATGTCTTTTTTCGGGTAATGCTTTTTTTGGAACTCTTTATTTAAATCGACAGACAAAAACGTCAACTTTGAAAACAAAAAAACAAGAAACAAACTGACAAAATAAGCCTGTCATTTGTAACTGCTCATTCACGTAAGACTCCGCAAATGTTCTTCAATAATTACCTTTGAATTCCAAACATGAGCCTTGTTTAGCAGTTCATGATATTAGCCTCGTGATCTAGAATGCGTTACACCTGATGCAAATTAGTCGTTAATCTAGAACTTCTATCTAGCTCACGTTTGGCTATAATTAATCTGCATATGTAACTTAATATGACTTATTAAGCTGAACTTTGTAACCGTGGAAACAAACCACAGATCTGTCAAATGTTCAATAACAAAACTCTGTGGGTGCTTCCATTTTGGGAACTTCTAATTGAAGATTTTTATCTGCGAAAAGATCAGGTACAGATGCAGCACGAAACATTGATGATGGACCTTCACACAAAAGGAAATTATCCGTGTAATTCGATCTTATGCGGTGTTAAATTACATACTGTGGAAATTATCCACACTGTGGGAAAAAAATCAAGTATCGAAAGGCTTCACTTGGTGACTCTGGCCAGAGGCTTTTTCCTGCCGGTGGAAAGTTTTCAGATACCCTCCCTTTAATTCCTGCCAATTATTGGTATGATGATACATTTCACACATGATGGCAGATGAACTGTTACAGGTGCTGACAGTTACTGTCCTGTAACAGGAAACTCTTTTGGAAAAAGTTAACTGTAACTGTACAATATCAAAGTTGCCTGTAACTGTCAGTGCCTGTAACAGTTCATGTGCCGCCATGTGATAATTGGTATGAATTTAGGGAAGTCATCTGAATTCAAGGGGGGGGGGATTTCAAAAATCAGGTGTGTCTGATTTTGTGTGCCTCAGAGGGTTCCTGAAAACAGAATTTTTGTTTTTGTATGCCCCCGAGGGGGGGGGGGTCGGATGGCAGGGGCGCACGAAATCGGGCCTTTCTGAAAACGTTTCACCAAGTCAAAAACAGGTTCCTCAGAGGTCGGTGTTCTCGTTAAAAGCTGTGGATAGAAAATGTGGTTGTGATAGGAATAATCAATAAGGCCATAAAAAAAAATGACTTTCGTCCTAGGTAGCAATAAAAGCGATATTCTTCCTTTGAAGGCTTGGGCTTATTTAGTCCGTCCATTCAGTGAGGTAACAATGGCTCTCGGAGGTTGGTGTCTATCTCCGAGAGCCGTGAGTTATTGAGTGCGACATATCCCTAAAAGGGGGTAATATTATTCCACAATTTAAAAGTTATTTTGAAAAGAAATCATTGTGAAGTTACGTGTAGAGAGTGTGGGATTGTTTCCTAAATTTAGCTTCTTCGAAACGAGAAGTTCATAATACAGAATAATGTCACATTCTAATAGATATTTGGACGGTAATATGTACACTTTCCGTACTAGGTATTACCTACTAGCTCCGTAGACAAAGCATGAGAGTGTCAACCGCATTCTACATTACAACGAATACTCACACGCCATGAAATTACCTCTTACTATTCCAAGCTCAAGTCCTCCTTTACAATACACTGCTGCATTACTGGTTGGCTGTGCAAGGCCAATCGCGATCCACATTACTCGGTTCTTGACATACTGTGGCAGGAATGGGACTTCGCCTAAGTAAGTTAGCTGGGATGTTCTTATATAACTGTTTGCCCTTCTCATATGCCAAAGTAAAAGTGGTCATGATTAAGTCTTGCTTGCACCATCTATACATTATTCCACAAGATAAACAATGCATTAACAAAGTACTAAAGAGTTTGACTTTACATTTGTCCACAAGTTCGGTGATTTCATTTGAGTTTTACCTGTTTTGATTCGTAAATTTATCTAATTCAGCAAATTAGACAAAGAAGACCTTTTCCCCAAAAAAAAGTGAGACTTGATCGCGACCTCTTGATCCTGAGTTCACAACCACAACCATTATTTTACAGAGGACTTGTAAGTGGGGAAAATACAAACACTTTAAATAACATTCAGTCATGGTTCACTAATTAGCTGCACGATAAAAGGCATTTGTCTACATACTATCCTTGTTCTGATTGTAGACGTAGTTGATCAGTATAGCTATAAATGACAGACAAGGTTTCTAAATCAATTAGGTTAATGCTGTGGCTTGTCTGCAAGACATTTGGTCCTTGTTTGGTTGCATGTTAAACATAAAATTGCCTACAATAAGGCTATTTTGGGAACGGGGGACATTATCAATAATAAACTCGCTTCAAACAAATGTTGGATATTTTGAGACAATGATGCCGTCTTTGAATTCCTATGAAACATTGAAAACTATCTGGTTTACCACAACCAATAAAACGTATTAGATAGGCTCTGAAAAAGAAAAAAAGTATGAGGAACTATGAAAAGGAAAGAGATGAAAAACTATTTGAGGACCGATTTTCCATGAAGGTCTGGTTTTTCACCTTCTATTGTAGCTAGTTCAGGTCAAGCTGAACTTTCTTTTAATGATCAAGGTTTCTCTATGACTACATTTATGTCTTAGATTTTCTGATTTTATTAGACTTGTACTTCTGCTTCTTTCAATCTCAGGGATTGAAATTAAAAGCCGAAATGTTAAAAAGTTTTTTCATCATTCACTGCAAAACCATTGCATATTGACACAATACATCAAGCGTCAAGCAATCTAAATGCTTCAGCAAACAGAATGGGAGAAGGAAGTTGCCATTTTGGGAAAAGGAGATGAGATGTCAGTTTAAGAAGAAAAAAGGTTTCTAAAATAGAGTTCAGAAAATAGCCGCCTCCAGTCAGTACAAACCCAAAGCTGTTTGTGAAAGTTTCGTTTGAAGAGCGAAGACGCCCCGAAGCATGAGAATAACACGAGGCAATAAAGCAGGAGGAAGTGCAAAAGGCTCAAGTCTACGATGCAATTTATTCAACGTTGGTAAAGGAAGTGTGACTTTTTGTCTTTCAAACTTGTATCACGTGGATGAAAATTCTGTGGGTAATTTAACCAAGCACTTATGTTCGGTGGAGGATGAGGGAATGAACCAAAAATGCTTTCACAGTTTGATGTTATATTTTGCTTTTAAACTTGTTGAATGAAGTTCATTACATTTGTTTTGATCTGAAAACTTTGTTATCTTGAGGACTGATCCGATTTCTCCGAGATAAGATTTTTGTGTTAGTTATCAAATTTGCTTTTGTCTTCCCCTCATCACCTCTCACTTTGAAAAGCTAATAAAATGACTTAAGCAGTTTTCCTTTTCCTAAGATTGTAAATAAAAATATATGAATCCTAATAATAGACTTGAAAGTAAATTTACTCAGAACAAGTGATATTATTCCGAATGTACAAGAAATACTTGGGATTAGATAGTGCAATAAGTGCTATTACTAAATTTTCCCTTTTTCTTTAGTCTGTTTTAACCAGATTATTTCAGGTCCTTTGTTCTGTGTCACCACGCTAAGGAGTGCGGCATGGAGCACATGCGCAATGTGGCTTCTGTACGAGAGTCACCAGTGAAGCCTCCTTTGTTCAGTTAAATTTTATATCTGTGGTGTCAAATTGTTGACGATATTCGATACAGGTTTATTGCATCATTTTCAAATGCACTTACGGAGACTTTACTAGTGAGGACATCTTGTGGATACCGATCTCTACACGTCAGCACGGAGCGACATGTTTCACATGTTTTCAAGGTGCATACAAAAAGTTGAATTTTTGTGTCAGATATTGTCACACTTTGTGTCCGTTGACTC
>JBCAUG010602591.1:0-14288 GCA_038406175.1 Haplosyllis leylae | reverse complement strand
CTGCTTTAACCATTACACCACAGAGTCAACTGTGCTTGTGGGGAACTTTAAAAAGCACCTATTTCATGCACCACTGTCCCTGTCAAATTCGTCTAATTCATCCAATTAGATGAAAACCTCCCCATTTTGAAAAAAACTAGATTGGTATTACACATCGTCTGAATAAGGATGCCATCTCCTGTCAATAAACTGGACCTTTAACCAAAAGGTGTCAGCAGTGATTTATTGGATTGTACATCACCATATCTGCGTATCTGTGAAACAAGTAACTTCTTAGTTTTTCACGATACAAATTTTGGTCATATTATCTGACAGATCTAAAGTTACACTGATACACCACATCTACAAGAAGTTCAATGAAGTGAATACCTTTTATTTGGGACAATACAATAAAGTTCCAGATGTATAACAGGAAACTGATCTGAAGCGTTTCGGAAAGACTGCTGTGAATTTGGACTTTTTCCATTTGATGTTTTCTGAGTCAAAAATACTTTTACCTTGGTCACCTCTGCAAAACCCACACTTCAATTGGTTTGATCACGAGAGAGATGATCAACACGGATGGGCAGGTTATGTGTTACATCCCCAGTGAATATTACAACTTTCAAAATTTGAAAGAACCAATAGCATTTAAAGATACAGGAGAGCATGGAAAATGTGTTCCCTGTTCAATTGTGATAGATAATCCTCACCCACAGGTGGTAGATAGTCTGTTATCAACATGTTCTGTCATTTGTAAACATCAGTCAGTAGTCAACTTGTGCTTGTTCAATCTGAAAATTAGAAACAAACTTACTACCGATATTTTCAAATTAAGTCATGATGCACAGCTTCTTGAAATAGAGGATTGTGTTCTTCCATCAAGTATGATGTCCTCTCTGCTAGACCAAACATCAGCATGTCCGAAATTAAATGGCATCCGACTAGACAACAGCACATTTGAGGAACCTGGGAACTTAGGAAGTTGCCTATCAGAGATTATCCAGAAATCTGGTGATGCTACTAATCTCAAACACTTAGTTATTAAGAACTGTTCACTCACCTCAGATCAATGTATTCCTATATTGCAATGTATATCAAGGTGCAAACAACTGAGCTACCTAAACCTTTCTGAGAATGTGGTAGGAAATGTAGGTAAACATCTTGCAGCATCAATTAGAAACTGGGGAACAAGTGCACGAATGAAGTATTTGTATCTGAACGATTGTGGATTACAAGAAGATGACTGTGCTGAATTATTTCAGTCTTTGTTAGGATGCTGTAATCTTGAGGAAGTAATGCTGTCAGGAAATACTGTTGGAAAAGCATCAAGTCATTTGGTACAGGTCATTGAAAAATTGGGTGGTACACTGAAAAGCCTTCATCTTTTTGATTGCTCAATTCCACAGGATCAGTGGGCTGCAATATTTAAATTATTGTCAATGTGCAAACAACTCACTGACTTAAATTTGTCCAACAACAGTATTGGGAATGCAGGAAAACATCTTACGAACTCAATTAGAGAATGGGGCCTTAATCCACCACTGCAGCAGTTAGATGTTTGCAAGTGTGGACTTCATGAAGATGACTGTGCTGAAATATTTCAGTCTTTGCTGGGTTGCTGTAATCTTGAGGAAGTATGTCTCGGAGGAAATACTATTGGAAAGGCAAGGGGAATTCTGGTAAAAATTATTAAAAACTTGGCTTGTGGACTGAAAAAACTTCATCTTCTTGATTGCTCATTGCCAGAGGATCAATGGGCTGCAATACTAGAATCATTTTCATTGTGCAAACATCTGACTGCCTTAAGTTTGTCCGACAACAGTATAGGGAATGCAGGAAAACTTCTTAATGACTCAATTAGAGAATGGGGTATTAATCCACCACTGAAAGAGTTATATGTTGAGAACTGTGGATTTCATGAAGATGACGGTGCTGAATTTTTTCAGTCTTTGTTCGAATGCTGTAATCTTGAGAATCTAAGTCTTGGAGGAAATACTATTGGAAAGGCAGCGGGTCACCTGGTGAAAGTCATTGAAAACTGGGTAGTAAACTGAACACTTGATCTTGTTGATTGCTCATTGCCAGAGGATCAGTGGGCTGCAATACTGAAATCATTTTCAGTGTGCAAACAACTCACTAGCTTAAGTTTGTCCAACAACAGAATTGGGATTGCAGGAAAACATCTTGCTGACTCAATTAAAGAATGGGGCATTAATCCACCACTGAAAGAGTTATATGTTGAAAATTGTGGATTGCATGAAGAAGACTGCTGAATTATTTCAATCATTGCGGAGATGCTGTAATATTGAGATGGTAAATCTCACAGGAAATACCATTGGAAATGCAGCAAGGTATCTCGTAGAAGTCATTAATAGCTGTGGAGGGACTCGCTGCCTTCAGCAGCTTTATGTCAGAAAGTGCTCGATACCTGAACTTGAGTGGGGTGAAATACTCAAATCTCTTGGTATGTGCAAAACCATCACCAACATTGATTTGGCATATAATATATTGGGAAAGTGTGTACATGAGTTGTCCCATTCAATTAGACAATGGGGAGATAATGCTCTATTAACGGAATTGGTCCTTTATGGTTTTTCTGTACCTGAGGATGCATGTTGTGAACTTATTTCTGCTCTGTTCAGCTGCACAAGTCTCAAACAACTTGAACTGACCGGGACCCGTCTTTGTGAAAATGGTCTGCATCTCAAACGTTACCTTGAAACAATCACCCACACATTGGAATGCTTGTGCCTGGATGGATGTTCCATACCAGTTGAGGTTAGTAGTCAGATAATATCAGTACTGTCATCCTGGATACGTTTGGACCATATGAGTCTTCCTGGCAATAGACTGACAGGAACATTGTCACAGTTTGTGCCTCATCCTCCTTTGGAACATTTAGATCTCAGTGACACAGCATTAAACAAAGAGGACATTCATCATCTTACGGATATTATCCAGAAAAATGAAGTTCCAAATCTAAAAGAATTGCTCTTGAATGGAAATTCCCTGGAATCATTGCACAAGGAAACTGAAACCCTGCTAGACACTTGTATCAAACATCATACAAATGAACTAACCGTGTGTATCTTTCGAAATGATCTCACGAAGGAATTTGAGAAAGAATGGACTTCGCGATGTGAAGGAACAAAAATTAAACTGGATTTTAATAGAGATTCTGAGTACAAATCTTTCTAAAGATTGAAATCCATGGTGTACTCTCGAACATAGTGTACTTTGGAGATACTGAATTCATGCAAATTGCCAAGAATATGCACTTTATGAATAACTGTAGACGACAAACACTCAGTGAATTGCGACAAATAGATCACGTCATTACGCAAAAAAAATGTGTCAGACAGCGACATTTGGGGGATACAGGGAAATTTGCCAGGAAAATCAAATGCATGGCATCTTAGTTCAGACTTATGATCAGCAAATGTGGCAGTTTATTTTCCAAGTAATTTACTGTTTGTAATAGTTTCAAAACTTATCAGTCTGTGTGAAATAAAATGAGACAGAGAAACAACAATTTTGATATTTTGTTTCCATCCTGTTTGCGACATGTGACAGATCACATACTAAAATTACAAATACTCAGATAAAAGTACCCATATATAAATAAATCCATTCAATCAAAACATAAATTGGCAAATCACCATTACTGATTAACGAACTTTTTTCTAAACATCATGAGCCAATAGAAAATATGACCGATCAAAATGGCCACTTGTGGAAATCAAGGTGCATTTAGGGTGTCAAGTTGATGAGTTGGAAACGAAAGTAAAAATGTTACTCACTGTATAAATGTTTTCATTCCGGAAATAAATTGATCTCAGAAATATCCGCCCTTCTTTTCAGTATTCTTAATAAAATATGCCGATGTACTCTTTTATTTCTTGTGTTCAAGATTTGTTACGTTATTCTCTGGTCTCAGACTTTTTGAATAATTTCCATTAGATTACATTTAATTAAATTATTGTAAATTTCAGTAATTTCTTGACTTACAAATACAAATATGATTATATTTAGGAAAAACAATATTTACACAGATCAATTACGATCCAAATTTATTGAACACCAAATCGAAAAGTAACATCATGGAACCTACATTTCTCTTTCATAAAATTTACAAGGTCAGAAATAGTATTATTATTATAAATATTTTTTACTTGAAAATAAAGTCGTTGATAAGTCAGCTTGTTTGTAGAGTCACAAAGCAACAAAACAAAGATATCACTGCTTCACCATCATACTTCAGTTAGGTGACGTATTTAATTTATGTGTAAAAGCAGAAAGGTTTACGTATCCATGAATTTATTAAAGAGAATTTGTCAGTTGGAATTGTAAGTGCAACATATAAACTATTGCTCTCACAATTCTCTTCCGAAGGAAACACAATTTAATCTGTAGCGAAGTCAGTACAAAAGGTATGATTGTACCTCCTTGTTAATTCATATAATTTTGTTTTTGAATTTATTGGTCTATAATTGATAACTTTTCTCTTTGATTCTATTGGTCTCAGGATTTGCATAAATCTAATTCATTAATTAATTTAATGCGTTTAAACAAAGCAGGTTACATGAATAAATTATCGGGGATGTCAATATACTAAAAAACTATGTTGGTAAATCAGCAGACAACGAGAGGTTGTATTTGTATTTTTCATTTTTCTGTAAGTGTGTACACTACTTCCATTAATATTTTCTTGAATCAGGATAGCACAAAAAGAAAGTTATTTTGGTTGAACGTGCCCTGAACCATTGTATTGCTAAACCGCTTGTCTATCAAGATCTTACTTACTTCTCTGTATGTATTGTTCTAGGAAAAAGTTACAGTGGACGTAAACCATCCATAGTCAAAATTGTCTCAAAGGACTCAAGAAAAAAGTTTCATTGTTTCCAGAAACAAAAGATTGCATTTTAGTTGACTGATCTTCTTCAACTTATATTTAAACAAGAAAGTCCTCCTGTGTGAATGCTAGAGGCATACTGCCTGTCGTATAGCAAGTGCTCGCTTTGATGTCCTATCCCCTGGGGGTTGGGGGGGGTACCCCGTCCCAGCCTGTGATGATACCCCATCCCAGCCAGGGCATACCAACCCAGCTCAGGTACCCTCCAGTTTGGGTAACCCCTGGATCTGGTAACCCCTCAACTTGGTTACCCACCAGCTAGGTACCCCCTGGCTTAGGTAATCCCCAGCTCAGGTACCCCCCTGGCTTGGGTCTCCCCCCCCCCCCAGCTGGGACCTGGACCTGGCTGGGGTACCCCACCCCCCATGGACAGACAGACTCATGCCTATGAAAACATTACCTTCCTGTCATACTACGTGCATGGGCGGTAAAAATCATCTTCATTGCGTACATGAATCTATTGAATCTGATAGTCAGAAAGTAGACTCTTCATTTCAAATGTCATAAAACTGTCTCTTTGAAGCTTGTTTTGAATGATAGGAGCAGCAATCTCCACCATGAACCTCTGACCTCTAATGAACACTCTGTACAACAAAAAATTAAAATGTTCCTCAGAAGTCTGTTTCACTGGGTCCCACTTACAACAAGTTCGGTTACTATGAGCACCTGACTACAACAATAAAATTTCTTTCTTAAAAAATGAACTTTTCTGATAGACATCAATGTCAAGAAAGTTTGGCTACCATGAGTACCGCTTACAATGAGCACATTTTTTATGAATTAAAGTACTCGCTGTAAGCTGGACCCAGTGTAATTTTCAAACTTTTTGGTTAAAAACAGGTAGTCTATTCCATGAAGTGACTGCTCATACAGACAAAAGAATCAGCTGATTTGTGCTGTACTCCCTGTGTGATTGTGAACCTTCTGTAACTTATTTGGGCAGTAATTTTCTTACCACTCAGTCGAGATTCTACACCCTAAAAAGCAACACATTGGAGTTTTCTCTAAATAGAGCATAACTTTCATTGAATTCAGTGAATTCAGCGAATTCAGAGAATCTGAGAAATCACTGAGGCATGAATTGGGTTCAGTATAAGGATCTGCTCTGTTACCTGTGTCTCTGGTGGTCTAGGGGTATCATCTCTGTCTCTTACATGGGGGATCATGGGTTCCAATCCCACATTGCTCATTTTTAATTTTTAATTATTTTTTTTTGTCACTGAATTCAGCGAATTCAGTGAAAACATTTAGAGAAAACTCCATTGTGCAATTGAAGGAAACGACTAGGAAGCATTTTTACAAGTTGGCATTTGCAAATTAAATGGAAGACAGTTAGTGGTGAAACTATGACATCTTAACAGAATTACCAACCATTTAGTTTCATCAAAATATGGTTTTCTAATAATTTCTGAAAAACTACAAGCTTCTGTTTACATCCGTCCTAGACAGAGATCTCTAGAATAGAATTATGTTTGACCGCCCGAAGTAAATATGCCCTACTGGGCACCTTTTCTTTTAATTTGTTTGTTAATTGGTCAAATTTGATATTACAGTCAACAGATTTTCTACTAATCCAGTAATAGGAAAGCTAGGAAAGCTCCAATTGATGTGGGATCATTGGATGTAGAAAAACTGTAAAATCACTCCACAAATTTTGAAAATTATATCTTAAACTAGTTAGCAGCATCAGTAGTCAGCAAGCAGTTAAGGTACTTCGATACAACATACACTTTGCAAATTTATCAGCAGTCGCTTGAAGAACATACTATTTTAAGATATCTCTGAAAGTTTCAGCAACTTTCACAAGCTGATTATTGAGTAATCACACTACAAAGATGACCAAATTTCCCATTGAAATCAATGGTATTCTGCAGTTTTCTCAAATTTGGCATGGTGAAACTTCTTAAGACTTCACACAATGTAGCAGATGTTAAAAACATTTGACTTCAGATGCAAATTGTTGAGTTACTCAATATCTTTCTATTTTTAAATGAAGTTTTTGATTATTATAAGTTTTATTTTGTCTCCCACAAAGGTTCATGGGTCACTGACTATTAGAATGTATTATAATTGACCACTGTTAAATGTGTAGGTAATGGTCAATGAAGCTTGACTGTTTACATTTTGGCCCTGAACACATGGCTGTGACGTCAACTTTGTAAAGAACTACCTTAAGTTCTGTTCACAATGAGAAAACATTGAAAGTTTCATGGAGTTGAAATTCAATAAAACCTTTAATGTATCCTCTCATAAAATTGATGTCCATGGATTAGAAAGAATTTACTAAGTAGAGAGGTTTTTCCTACGTGTGGTGATCAAAGATATATTTGCTAAACATTTGCATATTTATCTCATAAAATTGTCTTATTTAGATCTAGTTTCTGCGTTAGGCATTCGTTTCTCAACTTAAATGTGAATTTCCACTTGAACCAATTATTTAGTCTTCAACTGAAACATTTAAATGTGTTATTTGCAGTGGACGGAACAACATTTTTCAGTAAAATATAGATCTTTCTTCAGAATGTAAAACATGAATTCTTAAAGCAGAATAGATCGACCACTGAAGTTTCAAGGTAAGTTGCTGGAACAATACTTTATTGAAAATATTGACTCACGCGGCTTCCAAAAACTGTTTTGTTCACCAAAAAAATTTAGATCAAAACTTTCAAGGTGCCCTCTGAAAGTTTTGTGGAGGTTTTGCCTCCTACCCCCAAATTGCTCGGGTTCCCTGGTTAGGCCAGTGTACAGTGACACTCCTGAACTTTTGGGCATCAATTACTAGACAGTGCTTAGGTCTCATCGTTAGCTCATCATCATGTTATACCGAAGTCTTGTGAGTAAAACGTGTATTGGATATACACAGAACACCTACTTGTGGCTTAGAGGAATGATATATGAGTTAACAGTGATGGGTGCTTTATCATTTCTCCCCAGGGAGCTAACACATGCCCTACAACAACAGCACTACAGCCGTTTGGAATGATACAAAATAGTCTTTGCAATGATGCATAACAAAATGTCAATGAGCATTTTCTCAGGAAAACTACATGTAACAAATTATTTCTCCTGGTGATTTGACTTTGGTGTGTTTAGTTCAATATTTTCGATTCATCAGAAAGCTAAGAAATATCCTACAATTTTATATTGCGTTTGATGTTCGTGTGTGGTCCATTATTAGACGACATAGGTATTTCAAAAATCTAAAGTAACTGATTCTTCAATAGGTAAAGATTTTCTCGTAAAAATCACACAATGGGAATAAATTTGCTCATAGTCATCTTGATCGCCAGTCTGATTTATCGAGGAGGCACTTCGGAACTTGATGGTAAGTCTGCATTCAATTGTATTACGCATATATTATGAAAACCCTCTAATTATGGTTTTCAAGCAGGAATTGTGCTAACCAGAGCACTTTCTCGGTTAATCAGTTTTAAGAATTTCTGACCACATGTTGATGTTCAGCAGAAAACAGGAAACACAATTTTGTTTTGACAATGATCAGCCGCTGGAGGGATTTTTCCTCACGAATTTTTCCATCAAAAAACAATTATAAGTTTTTACTGGCATCGTTTTTACATTATTTGAAATTGCCAACAATGTTTGTGTCAATTTCTTTCATCCTGATCTTCAGGAGCAGAAACATCTGAGGCTGCATCTGTTTTAGTCTATTACTTTTTGATAGTATGTGTTTACAGTCTGTCAATTACGGCAATGCGCATTAGGATTACGTAAAAGCGATCTTGTTCAACAAATTAACGAATTTATCATTGCTTGTTGCAGTAATAAAATATTGTTCAGTCAAATGTAATTTTCTGGTTGTGTATTCTTCTGCATAGCAGACATTCCTGTAAATGTTTTTATGCTGTATGAATAGATGTTGCACTTGTATGTACCATACTGAGCAGATTAACTAAAAAAATTCGCATTGTCTGGTGCACTTACACTAGCCGGGTTATAATAGCTTTCTTCATCAAAACACAATCAAACTGAATGTCCAAAAAAAATTTATGTAAAGGAGAGGGTGTTGTCGTACCAAGCAGGACTTTCCAATGGCTCACTCAAATTTTGCACACCCCTTATTTATCTGTCAGAATTAATCTGGATGATAACTCGAGTGTGTGCAGAAAAAGTAGCAATATACTCTTCTGTGTACAATATAACTTACGTTGTTTGATAAAACTTATGTCACTTTACTGCTGCCACAATAATGTGCAAATAAACACTGGGTATTCTGGATCCTTTCTTTCGGCAACTTTCCAGTTCATTACGTTTGTTCTGGATTCCAGGATTAGGTTTCAGTATAATGTTCAGATTACGTATGCTAACATTTAACCTCTTATTTAATCTGCCATTCAATATTGAAATAAGACTCTGATTGTTTCTGATATTCGCTGTTCAGGCATTTAAAAACAGAGTCAATGGTGCCTAAATTACAGCTGTAGTTCACGTTTTCACTCTGTGCGAAATAGGGGAATACCGGTATATATTTTCCCAATTAAGTTTTCGCAATTTAAACATACTCTTCTTCGAGGCAAGTATTCACAACTTTCCTAATTCTATCGTTTTATGCCATCTCAGATCCCGATTAGTTTACATAGATGATCTGTGGTCAGATTTGTTCCGTTCCTTGTATATTTACCGATTTCATCAATCGCTCTGAGATACATTACAGGTTAAATATAAACAAGTTAATCAGAGCAGGCTGAATTACAATCTTCTTGGGTTTTATTGGTCAGTGTCGGTTCAAGATAAGGTCATTGATAGGATGGATTTTTCTTATCCTCTGACAGATTTGTAAACTGTCAGTTTATTTTGGAATAACATCATTCCATAGTTCACCTTTGTCTTATTTATGTAAAAAATCAGGAGTTGTTTTGCAACACATTCGGGTAAATGCACACGATATCCATGCCTATTTCAGATAGTGTTCTTCATTATCATTGTTTTCCAATACCTTTACCCAAAGCTGGAAAAAGAAGCCAAAAAAGAACTAAGTTTTGTTTATCACATATGACATATAATAGCATTGCATATCATATGACTCTCGACCCTCATTCCTGCAATACATTGACATTAGAGTCAGCTTTAATCACAAATTAAAAGAGTGCAATGTCTGTAGGAATTTGTGCAGGGTATTTTGATCAAAGAAAATTATGGAACAGACTTACTTGCGGAAACAAACCGTGACCTTTTCGCCTGTCTTCTCACATCCGTCAGTGCATCATGAAGTGTTACCTCACTGATTGTCGGGCACATACATTCATGTCAGCACACCTTTCGTCCAGAAAGAGGTCGGACATCGGTTATCACAAAGTCGAAACAAGTTTAAAATTTTCTGGCACTGTACTGAAATATGCATGAAATAAAATAGCATATTTTATATAAACTGAAATATTTCTTGAGCTGAGTCCATCCATATCAAAACAAGAAATACTTTTAATTCAATTCAGCTATTAAGCGCTGCCATAAGTAAAAAAACTATTCGTTAAACTACAATAAACAGAAGAAATAGATTTCACTAGACGGTTCGGATAAATTTTGAGAACAGAATTTTATTAGATCTCCGCGTTTGTTGGATTATTAAATGCAAAATGCATGTACTTTGGAACAAGAATTCATAATGTATATTTTGCCATTGCATGTTAAAAAATAAACACTGCAAATGGCTTTGCATCCAGTTTTTTAATGTTCATGGAACTCACACGATAGGCCTTTTGTCTAGTGTTAGTGATTCAGTCTTAAATTTCCGTTTATTCTCCAATATCAGTTTTTTTAACCGTCATTATCAGCCTTGATTAAAATGGTCTTTTAATCATCAAGCTCCGTTATCTTTCAGCTTTTATTCTTTGTTCAACTAATTTCTGACATAAACATTCCAGTGTCAGGGATTTAATTAAAAACCACACGTAAGCGACTCATCTTAATAAATATAAAAATTGAAATGTGTGTCCCAAAGAAGATGGTGGCGTAGCAGACGCTTCTGAAGTAAACACTCACGTTGGGTGGCACGGGGGCACTGCAGGGTTGTGGGCACAAAGTCACACCCCCATGAAATGAGGGTCGCAACTAGTTATAATATACTTTTCAGTTTTGACGCCGTAGGCTTTTATCCAGAACTGGCGACAGTCATCGAATAGGACACGGAACAAACCTTCCAATAAATGAAGATTTATGCCTTTGAAATGATTAAGTCAATAACTGGTGGTAATGTGTCATTAATTATCACCAGGCAGCTAATTAACCACTGTAAAAAAGTATTGATATCTTCTGACAGAAATAAAAATGAATTGCTATGCTGCACAATGCTGAGAGTTTTCTTTGCCCCTCAGGAATTGTCTGTTTTCAATTTTGCATCGACAGGTGAAAATACATACACCGTTGAAGCCAATAGCAATTTACTGAGCCGAATCTGATTTTTCGGATAATATTCAAATCTATTCCATCTGCCAGTATTCTGAAATTGTAACGAGGATATTGTTAATTTCTTTGGTGGTCTGATGAAAGAAAAAATTTAAGAAAATCGCCAAGCATTTTTAATCACAGAAAGTAAATACCGTCGAAAAAGTAAGCATCTTGTCGTCAGTTGTCACCTGCTTCTCATTTTGCAGTAAATATTTAAAATAGCTTAAAAATTTACTTTTATCATTTACACATCTTGAGTACATTTCACAGACACGGTCCGCACAGAATGGTCGGGCGCATTCAAACAGTCCAAACTCTCGACAGCAAGTTTGCAAAGTGTTCAACTCTTTTATTAGTCATGGACAGGTAAATAATTTCCTTTGTCAAATTAAAATGGCTGTTTGCCTATCATCAATCATCAAACATTGAGAATATGCTGTTGAATTTCATGATAGCTTGAAATTAACCCAATGTCCTCTGCGTGTCATACAATGTACCTTTTGGAAATCAAATTCCCTTTACTTTGGGGTTCCTTTTGAGATTTGACCGATAATTCAAGTCTGTAACCGCAGCACATTTTGCTGAACACGCCTCCTTTTAGAAATAGCGGCCGGTTTATTTAAAAATATCATAGGTCAATATCACATTTTTAAAAATAAATTCTCTGAATGTTTGTGCGTTGATAACACCAGAATTCCACCTTTGACATAAACTTTCATCATTTAAACCTTTCAAAGCTTTTGTTTATGACATGTAAGACATAACTGTTTACTTACTACTGGTGTATTTACTTGTATTTATGTTCATGATATCAGCGCAACAACTTAAAAACTAAACAAGTTCTCAACTTAATGTCTCCAACTTTTTTAAAGTGTGGAACGAAAAGTCTACCACCCACTAGAGATTTATTTCCTTGCCATCTCACATGGCGTCCACAACGCAAAAGAATAATTTTTTGAGAATGGCAGAAATGGGAATTTCCTTTTATGTAATCTTGACAAAATGCTTACATTTGCTCGTATTATTTATTTATTTATTTTTTTGTAATTGCGCATACACCATCAGTAGGTCTTGTCTAGTCTAAGGTCCCAAGTTTTCTTCTGTCCACAACAAAGTCACTACGTTGGAACAGCCCAATCGTCACCCCCAGCAAGGATGAGTGACATGCGCATCACACTTACAACCACAGGGACCCAGGCCAAATCACTATCAAAACAGTCTGCCACTGAGCTTCAGCATGTCTGTCAGCTTTGTGCTAACTACTGTGCACTACAGTCTGTCCGCAACTTCAAAACAGTAGCTCAAACCCATACTTTTTAATTTGGATCCTATCCAAGGTTGTAGTTATTTAACATTGGATGATGCTCAAATTGGATGCTGATTTTGGGGGATAAAAAGTTCAATGGTGTTGCAAAACAAGCACTCGAGGCGCTCTTGAGACAGAAGGTGTGTGGATTGGCTGCTCCTCTGCAGCAGAGAAGTTTGTTTGGAAGCTGCCATGGGATGTTTTTAACAACTACTTCGTCCGGGGAAGTGTTCAGAAGCTGGTGCCTGCAGATCGAGTAGAAGTCGTCACAACTTCTCGAACAAGTGATAGAAGTTGAACAAGTCATCACTGTCGAAATTTCGAGGGATTTTAATGTAGCAACTGAAATTTACTCCACAGAAGACATACAATAACATAGGATTGTTATATTTTACAGTTTTTTTTCGTCAGGATGCAATAATGGAGCGACAGTCTGTGTAAAGAACACTTTGGAAGAATCCAACTGTGAGATATAGACAATTTTATCGCAATAATTCAAAGAACCCAAAAAGTTATTGAAACTTACCGGCCGATTAGTCTTCTGAACTGCAAAGACTCGTTCGTCGCCTCCTTATGACTTGAACAACTTCCATTGACTACACTGTTCAACACTACATTCATAGGTGTGAAAATAACCAGTATTCGCAACTCTTGTTAATTGCCAAGAGAATAGGGGATTAATATTCTCGGAAATAAGAAGCAAAATGGATGGATGTTCACGGTTTAGAGTTTGGATAGCATGGCCCGTGGAGGCTTCCTGGATTATAGGTGTTATTCTCAGTGTTCTTTGGATCCCAATAGGTATGTTCTTCTTCTGGTTTGCTCCCCTATTAGTTTTACCATTTCTCAGTTAGTACAAGTAACAAATGATACCTTTACATGTTTCTGGACAGTTATCAGTCACAAAAAAGATAATTGGTTTACTATGTGCTTCGCACGAACTTCAAGGAAAGGTAATCTGGAAAAGAGTTATTGACAATCAGTAACGACTGATTATTGTTACCTCGGTAGCTACCATTGTATTTTTCCAATTCACGTGGCCTTTCTGTGCATTGTGATTAAATAAAAAATAGTTTTTCATGTGCAAGATGCATGTATACATTAATCACACGCTTTAAAATAGGGAATTCTAGAGGTAAATCGTACACCAGGTTTATCCACTGCACCAGACGTAATCAGTGTAATCTATCCAACATCAATTCCGATACCACCCCAACACAGACATACTGTCAATTTTCATTAACCTGACTGGCCTTTGATACTGATTTCTATTACGTTGGGAGATCATTAGGTGTAAATCTATACACATATTAGTTTAGTTAAAATGTACAGTATTTTAAATCGATTTGCTGGTCTTGATCCCCTTGCTTAAGAATAATGGTAATCCAAGAAATTGTTTGAAAAGACCTCTCCAGGGTCCAAAGAAAATTGACAAGAGTAACACTAAGAAATTTCTGTGCGTGCAAAGCTGAGAGTATGTTCAGAACGATATCGAGATATGTGTATGAGTTCCGAGTTAACGAGAATAAGTACAATTTGATGAGAATTAGGCATGGAATTAGTAACCGAATTAGGGATGAAAATGTAAATTTGTAATTTTGTTCGTGTATAAATGTCAAAATAGAAACTCAAATGCAATATTTTCTCTCAATGCAAGTCAAATATATTTCATTTACTGTGCAACCA
>JBCAUG010602480.1:0-14289 GCA_038406175.1 Haplosyllis leylae | reverse complement strand
CCACATCATTTAGTGATTGTTTTCAGGTCTAATGGATCCTAGATGTATCCTCTTCTGAACACCATGATATATTGTTTACTCAATGCTTATGTGAGGTCCAAATAATAGATATTTATTAATCCATTTTACATGCGTCAGTTCGATGGCAGTTACTCTACACAATTACTACGCAATGTGATCATGCTATATTGGTTCTAACTAAATGATCTAAGTCCACCATTGAAGTAGTGCAGAAACAAAAGACAATTTAAGAAGGATATTGTTGCGTAGTTGGTCATTACTCATCGAGTTGTAGTGCACCAGACTGGATTCTGTCCCAGATTTGTTAAAGTTCCCAAGTCCAAATGTATAAATCCTGGTCCTGTTAGTTGAACACTGAATCCTGCATTTATCTCCAGAAATCAAACACTCAAACAAATGGCCAAGTTAGAATATTCCAAGTAACACCTTTATTTCTTTAATGCTAAGCATCAAAGAACTAAAGTGTGATACTGTACTGCAATGATATCCTGACCAATGCTCTGTTGTCCTATTACTGGTGGTCCAAGTGTCCTCCAAGAGTGTTTTTTTTTAGTGAATGATATGAGGAGGCTCAAACTAGGCTGTCTGATATAGCACTTGCCTGGATTACACAATTGTACAATATTCTGGAAAAAATTTATTGGGGGTTATCTTATCTATTTTTTAAGTTCATTGAATTCACAACAGGGTATTATGCAATAGTTCCACAATAAAATCTATTAATAGCATCGGATCTGTCAATCGTATCGATTGGAGAATTCTATCCACCAGAGGACATTATAGAAAATGATCAGAAAGTGACGGCATCTGGTTTTCTTTTTCTGCATAGTAACTCAGTTGTATTGGGGTATATCGGCTCTCTTCATGAAGTAACATTATTTTTTCAAAACCTATGACATTGACCAATACAGTAAACTGTAATCTACAAGCTTTCCCCTTACGCTACACTAATCTTACATTCAAGCAATCCATCATTTGGATTGGCTTCATTAGCAAATATACAGGTAAATCACAATTTCACTGCATTATAATAAGATATTAGAATAAATACAGTACTAAATTAATTGGATTGATAATAAGTACAAGTATACACATTCATAGCAATGTTAAGGACTCATACACAAGTATTTATCAGTACGGCATAACATAGTAACTAAATAGAACAACTATGTAGTATGAATTTTGCCTGTTCATACATTCAATATCTCAAGTAGCGCATGCCTTGATAGCTCAGCGAGGAGAGCATTAGACCTGAATGGCTATGGTCCCAGGTTCAATGCTCACCAGGATAACATTTTGTTGCTGGATGTTTTGTTTTCACGCAGTAAAATCTCTGATAACAACATTGTCATTATTGCCAATTTTGTGTGTCTGTAAAAAACATAAAGGCACCTGGAAACCACAAGTGGCTGGAGATTTTGGAAGGTCAGCTCACTAAGCAAACCCTGGACAACTGACCCTGAACCCTGATGGCATGGGCTTGCACACTAGTTTAGGGACACGAAACTGCACATACTGCAAGCACCAGTGCATGCGCAATGGTTGGTATTCCTGTGGAGTGAAATAACGCACAGAGAAGGTCTGGCAATTCCCAGAGAATTCAAAAAATTTACATGGGTTATTATCGGATGACTGATATCGTCGCACATTAATTAATTTTACACCCGTTGAAGTCTACGAGGGACCACTAAATAATCGGGTTTTTCACGCAAAGCAAATCTGACAGATCTGTCAGAATTACAATGTAATTTTTAAGAATAATCTCAATTTAAAATTTTAAGACAAAGATTATTTAATATTTCCAGTACTTGCTAGACTGTGCGTACTTCATCAAATAATTCACACATACAATCGCAAGGAGTAGAAGTCCGCCTCTAGATCTGGCAGAAATGCTTATCATGAAAAACTAGAATGGCAAACCATTAAATCCCACGACCAATTCCGGTTAAATTGTTTGAGAAAAGGTACACATCCCATTTAGTTTGTCTCGCGCATGAAACTCATTTCTGTACTGGGGTCTCTCAGATGAAAGTCACAGGATTCACTTCAAAACGACTCAGATTTAAGATCCATTGTGATATTTTCCCATAGGCAATATATTCAGGATTAACTGATTTAATCCACCTTGCAACGTATTCATTGAAGACTGAACAACAGACATATCGGGTGTCAAAAGACAGTTTACATATTTCTAAGCTATTAAAATAAAAGGAACTTTCATTGATTTTCCCTTCTTAAAAGCCAAAAGTTAAATTAAAATTTCTAACGCTCTATTTAATCTGTTCGAGTTTTTTCTATAATTGCACAAAGTTGGTAATGCTGGCAATAAAGGACAACATACGGGATACCAAAAATATTTGAGAAAAATATTCCTCCAATGAGGATTAAACCAGAGACCTCTTGTGTTCTACTGACTGAGCTAACTTGGCATCTGCTTATAAGCCTGAGACTTTAAGATTTATATATAGTCACACTCGTTTGTATTTAACTTAATCATCTAAGTCCAAAAGTCAATTCAAGGTTTTCACAAACTCACAAAACTCCCACTGTTACAATGTTGGCATCAGAGTCTTTCCTCTGATGAAAACAAAAAAACGTTATCAACAACATATTACCTGTGGTGAGGATTGAGCTAAGGACCAATGTAATTCTACTTTGATGCTCATTCTGCTGAGCTAACCTCATGTGCTAGGGATATTTACACCGTCATGTTTCAGGCACAAATTGATTCTTGGACTTAGATGGGGGTAGCATTTTGTTGCTGGAACTTTCTGTTTTCTATATAGTAAAGCATCTGATGCCAAGATAAATTAGTTTTGTCCAGCTTATGAAAACTTCGAGAGGTGCACTTACAAAGGTGAAGTTAAATATCCTTTAGCTATCATTGTCCGAGTTGGTTGAGTCAGGAAGGCGTCAAAGTAGAACACAACAGGTTCACTGAAGGTAGATCTAACTTTTTCTGATGAATTTATTTTGCTCTTCACGGTGGAAACCTTTATTGCCAACATTGCAACTTTATATAATTGTGGGAAAACTCCATTGATGCAACGGTTAAATTAAATTGTTTGACCTCATATTAATATGCTGCTTTTTGTTACAAAACGATTCCAAACTTCATTCACAGACTGCCTTGAAGTTTAGACAATGAGGCTGCATGCCTCATTTATGAAAAACAAGACTATTGTCAACAATATTTCTAAATCAAATCAAACTTGAATCTTAATGAAAGCTGTGGGATCGATTCAGTCTTAATATATGTCATGTCAATGTCATTCTGAGGTATTGCAACTTGGATTAAGAAGAATATTGTGTAGCTTCTGGAGGCAGACAGATGTCTGAAGTTACTGTATTCAATCTTTTCTTGAAAAAGATAGACCACACAAAGGTACTTACAAAAACATTCTGATCACATTTGTCATCTTCGTGTCAACAAACAAAATGTGCTGTTGTTTTAATGTTCTCTTGAGAGGATTGTAGTATGTAAGAAATTGGTCACTGCAGCAGAATCTGGCTATTTTGTTTGCATGGTGAAAGAGTGATGAAGGCTTCAATATATTATCACCCTCATGTTTGTTTTTCCTGAGTCTGCATATACAGCAAGGGAAATTGTGGTCAATCTCTTCTTTTTTATCATTTCAATGTAAAAACGGAACCAAATCTGTGATAAACAGCTTCACCTTCAATTTGGTATTTATCATGGCCTTATTATTCCCCATTCAATTTCAACATTTTTAAATAATGTTGTAGCAGTACACAAGGCTTTCCTCGCAAGTTTTTTCTGATCAGACAAACTGACTACTGCTTTGTTGTTTGTGCACCATCTGGGCCCAGAACTGGAGTATTGGCACGAAGAGTAATAAATATTTCCCACTTCTGAGCATGCCTTTATTATGTGTCAAACATTTAAGATCACATAAACAGCTTCCTTTGACCATCAAAGAAATCAACAAGGTCTGCATCTGAGACATAACCGCAAAATAACGAAATTATGGACAACTTAACGTTAATGTATTTTAACCTGAGCGACCGGCGGGAATCTGATGCATCGTGAGTATGAATTTTTACACTGGTGCTTTAGTACATAAATTGATCATGATTCGCAGATATATAAAAACTAAGGAAGAATGTGCAACAATAATTGGTCATTAACCCAAAAACAATTGATTGGTCGGTTAACGTATATATACCATACAAGATATATAATTTAATCAGTTGCCAGGAAGCATGAAAAGAATTATGTAATCTTTTGTTAACTTTTCACAATTCACCCACACTTGAATTGGCCAGCGTTTCTGAACAATGTTTTAGAAATTTTATGACAGATGTTGCACAGTTAACCATCTTCTTATCACCCGCGTAGGTAGTACGATGGGAAGGTAATATTTTCAGTTTGTCTATCTGTCCACCACCCGGGGTGGGGGTACCCCATCTCCATCCCATAATATTTCCACTGGTCCCATGTCCTTTCAAGGGGTACCCAATCTTCATCCCATAATATTTCCACTGGTCCCATGTCCTTTCTGGGGGGTACCCCAGTCCCAGGTCGGGGTACCCAAACCTGACCTTGAGTACCCCCCCCCAGCCAGGTCAGGTTGGGGTCTTCCCCCTGGTCAGGAAAGGACAGGGGAGTACCCCCACCCCCTAGTCAGGACAGGACAGGGGTACCCTCCCCCCCCCCCCGCTTGGAGTAGGGTAGCCTCTCTGGACGGGTTACGCTGTGGGCGCGTACGCCTTGTGCGGTTTCCCGCAGAACTTTCTTGTTAGTTGTGTCATTCGGATGATTTAGCGTTATTTATTCATTGTACAAAATAAGCATTAACTATACAACTTTCAAAAAAATTTTAAAGAAATACCTATAATGTCATCATGGATTTTTACAAAATTAGGACAATGTTTACAAAAAACCTTTCAACTGGTTACAAAAAACCTTTCAACTGGTTTTTCATGTATTGCGGAAGGTAATGTGTGTGCGTGGGTTGCACTGTTATTCCAGATCTACAGTTATTCGAATTTTGGACACAGTTGACACCGTTTTATCAGCAGGTGGCTTCATCCTGAACGCTGCATCTTTTATCGTCTTTGTTCGACATGGAAAATCATTTGCGTTTCCTATTAGGTAAGTCATAATTCTGTAACCCTCTTGAAAGCAACAGAAAGCCAGAAGAATTAGATCTAATATTTACAAAAAATATTTATCTAATATTTTAGACGCAATATTTATCTAATATTTATCTAATATACTAATTAATGTTAAGACCAATTTTATTCACAGCTATTCCACAAAATGCGTCTAAAACAGTATATTATTTGACAGATATGCAATTATCATAATTTCTCGTTGAATATATTATACACATGAATTGTTATCTATCTAACTATATTTGATTTTTAGACAATTATTAATGCATCAAATATTCTTGGACATGATAGCATGCTTATTAGGTCTTGTAATACATGTTCAGCCGAGTATGTGGCATGTAAATAACTACTATTGGGAGCTCATAAACTGCTATCTTTGGTTTGTATCAACTTTATTCATTGTCATCATGTAGGGAATATTACTAATTAAGTGCATTTTAATGTGATGTCAGTAATTTCAGGTTATTGAAAACTGATCTTTTTCTAAGGCAATTTATATCCTTTTGCAGGCATTCTCAATATTTCTTTTGGTATTTCTTGTACACCTCGGCAAATAATTTGGTGTATTTAGCATATGACAGATACAGAGCTGTTGTTCATCCTTTGCATTACAAAGACATCTCAAAGTGAGTGCAATTTGACTTTTATTCTTGCTGGATCTACCTTCAGAACAAACGGCTGCAAGTTTTTCGTCTAGAGTTTTGGCTCATCCACAAAAATCTGCGTGCTTTCATTTTTACCACTACAATATTTGGCAATCAATTGAGTTTGTCACGATAGGCGTTTCTGTCAGTTTATCTGACAGATCCTTGCGCAGGGAAGAGCAAAAAAAAATCGTCAAAAATTGCCCTCAATGGGGTTTGAAACCAGGTCCTCCAGATCTTGAGACCAATGCTCTACCCCTGAGCTAGGGAGGAATCTGTTGGGCAGGAGATTTCTGAAGTGAGCTTTGTTTCATGCACCATTTCACATGCTGAACTTTTCTACAATCAATAGAGCATGACTTTATAAAGGCCTTGAAGATTCAGGCTGGAAACTGAATAGTGACTTAGCTCAGGGGTAGAGCACTGGTCTCAGGATCTGGAGGTCATGGATTCAAACCCCACTGGGGCAATTTTTGATGAAATTTTTTTGCTCAACTTATGCTTTTGAGGGACTCAAAATCGTGAAAAACTGAAATGGAAACAGGATGAAATGTAATTGTGTCAGGTAATAAGATTTTTTGTAAATATGTCCTTTCCGACTTACCTTAGCCTTAGGTAAAAAAAATGGAAACTTTTTTGTAATGTTGCAAATTCTCGTCTCCTTTCCGCTGATGTAAACAAATTTGTATTCTTTGACGATCAGAACAAACGTTCTTTGAAATTGAAGATAAGAAAGTCTTTCTTTCCAAAAGAAACATTTCAAGCACAAAAGGAACAAAAAGACAAATTGCAGCAGCAGACCTTTCTTTTTCTTTACGTCAACTTATGCTTTTGAGGGACTGAAATACCCCGTGTGCTACTTTTTATGTGCTTGCAGACCAAACTATTTTTCTTTCCTTCACATTTTGCTTCAGCACAAAAAAGACATAGAATTTATTGACAGAGAGGTGGCTTGGTTAAACCTACAGATTAGATGTCCAGATTCGTTCCTTACCCGGACATCAATCTTCAATTATATTAGGACTTTCTTGGAGCGAGGAGTTTCGCTCGTGTGCAGGAAGTTTCACCTAAGACTTTATTACCTAGTATAAGGTTTCAAAATTGACGTTAATGATTGGGTGACATTTTGTTTATAGGTTATATTACCAGGCCTTTAAATCAGTTGATCCCCATGAAACTTACTAAAGTTTTTCACTTTCACTTTTCACAATAAAATATGATTCACAATCCTTCCCCAAAGAAAACATGGTGAGTCAGCATCAAATATTTAGAAGCCACACCTGCCTCAATTGGAACCTGCACAGCCCCTGTCAAAAAGTAATACTTTTCCGACCCACCAAAGGACTTTTTTATTTCAAAGAATAGTACTTTACATCTTCGAACTGATCAATCCCCCAAATGCAAAAGTCTGTGAGAAGCCACGTCAAAGAAAATCTTTCGCTATGCAATTAAGTTCGAAGTCTGTCAAACAAGTGGCAACATTGAATAGGACATTTTTACATCTGTTATTGGCGTGAAAGTAGGGGTAGTGGCATCAAGATTGTTTTGTACCCCTTTTAGTTTAGTGATTTATAATATGAATCTGTTCTGGTAAATCACAAAATGAATTAAATTTTACTTAGTTCATTTGATGAATAAGACTTAATTTTAGTTTGACACAAATTGGCTGACCACAGTGTTGCGTACTAAACATTGAACTCAAGATGAGGGAAGTTGACTCTCGTGAATTCAATATTTCATCGCAATTCTGCAGTGTAAAGGATGAATGATCAGACATCTATGTGAGGACATGTACTTGGTATTTACACTTCCTATGAATACTGATCGACTTGTGTTGCCGACATTTGCTCTTTTCCCTGAAGATGGAGTGGAAAAATTGACCCGTTGGTGCTGCAGTTCAATCTCAAAGTTTGATATGCCTTTTACTGTGCAAAGGTGTCATGTTCCACGATCGGTTTCGAGGGACCGTGAAAAGTGTGTTGCATGAAGACTACGGGGACAGGATGAGGGAGGGAAGAACAATGACCTGAGTTCTGAGGAGTTGTCATTCCCTCCACCGTAATGCCAGCCAATTTAACACTGAGCCTGTGGGAGTTTCCGTGACAACCTTGCAAGTTGCCTTGAAAATCTCTTTCCATCCTGAAATTCTCAAAGAGTCATTTAAAAATTATTGCACTGTACTTTCAGCTCAATTGGCTAATAAATTCTTTTTTTTTGAAAGAAATATATTTGATACTCGACATCAAAACGGTAAAAAGTACCATCCTAATTTAAGTGTAATCAAATGATGGACAAACTATTGCAGCAATATAATCTATATAATATCAAAGAGTAAATAATTTCACTTTGGTGGCTTATTGTAGTCATTCTGGTTACATGTTGTGTCCAAAAGATTGCAATTTTGGATGAATGATAACATGTTAACATTGAATATAAACCAAACTTTTTATTGCAAGTCTTTATCTTTCACATTAGAGATATTCAAGTTGAACATCGAACCAAATTTAGTGATGATTAGCTTTTATTGCAAGTCTCTATTGAGGTAGAGCCGTGGCTGCCATTTTTGTGATTTCTGATAATGGCTGACAGTCAAGAGACCAAACAATGTATTGAAGATTGACAGTAATTTAGGACTCTTTATTTTAAAGAGTCTATGATAGCAAAACCATGGCAACCATTTTTTGCAATTTCTGGTTATTGTAGTTTGTACATGATCCTTGAAGTGTGGAAAAGGGATCGTTCTGTCTTTTTCACCAGTTTCCATTAGTTCAGTTTTCATTATTTTTAAAGTGTTAAAGATGTAAATGTCAGTGCAATTTCTGTCAGGTGACCAGTAATTTTTTCTGCTTTTTCATCAGTTGCATTCAGAGCTTTAGTGAGTAAAGACCCATTTCAACTGAGCTGGTTGTTGGAGTTTTTATATTTCTCAGCACAAATTAAATCTTTGACACTGGTAATGGATGACAGTATATAATATAACTAATAAAAGATGGTCACCAAAGGTCCCCTCCATCCCAAATGAAATTTTGAGTTTTTTCCAGTTATCCAATTTCAGTTTTCTAATATTCAGTCCCCACAATGAGAGGGTTTCAAAGCCACCTTACAAATGAGGTGTAGGTTTCTAAATTCCCAAAACTTCACGCAAAAGCCGTCTTTAACCAATGAGGTAAATTTAAGAGTCACTAATAAACCGGAACTAAACACCAGTATTCTCAGAACAAGGTTAACACATCACTCTTTCCGATACTCGACACAGGTCTGTATAGTATCATGTTACCATAAATGATCTAATTTGATGCTACAACCAAATTGTATGTAGTCTGTGGCAAATGGACGTGACACTGACACAAGAGAATCTCAGTGATATTTAGCTCGCAAATCCTGTACTGCTCCTGTCTGTCTCAGGGTAAGCTGCATAAATACGTCATGAGGTGACCAGTGTTCAGTTTTGCGACGGAAAAAAACCTTGTGACATTCTGTACATGTGTTACGTTTGGATTTTTAGCGTTAGGAGAGAAGTGTCCTTTTGTGATTGCACCAAAGTCACATGGCATGTGAAACGATGGGTTTGATTGGTCCTTTTTCCCTGGTCTAGGGAGTAATTTTTATGTTAGAGAGGTACAGAACAAAGGGTACAAAGCAAATCATCACGATTATCATTTTTTAAACGTCTAGCATTAAAAATCAATAATTTCCTTTACATCTAAAGAATGTACCTTTAAATGTGTAACAGATATCTTTCTGTAAAAGACAACAAAACATCTCAACTCTCTCTGATCTGAGATATTTACTGCTTGATGTATTTTCCATATGTTACACCCAAGGACAACAGTGCACTGTATCCACAGAAATCACTTCACATACTTTGCTTCATATGGTAAATCTTCCACTACATATTGATCATACGAACACTCGAGACTGAAGAGACAGTTCATATGTCAGTTTAAGCATTGCTTTTTTGCTAATTGGATACAAGGCCAACATTGTATAAAGGATGGATAAGTTTGTCACAAACAGGTAAATTAGGACCTATATATCAATGGCGGTAAGCTGTTGGTGATGTACTGATGTGGAAAGGACAACAATCTCGATCAAGGGCAAGCAACATTAAACAGATAATTACAAAAACAATATAATGTCTATCACAATTACATGACTTGGTTTCTTCTTTTCTTAAAGTAAATTTCACCTGTGAGGGGCCACTATCTCAGTACAACAAAATGTTCACTGTAATCAAATTGGAAACCGACAGACTCTGGGTAAATTACACGAATACCAGAAAACTTTCATCTTGATATTTATATACAAGAAGTATATATAATTGAAGGATATTTTGTTTCATGCGTGCATCTTTCACCTGTATCCATGTAACTATTACTCTTTTAAAATGGTGAACGTGCCCAGGTAAAATATCAAATACATCTTGTTTACACTTGCTCCCATTTATAATCTAATCTGTCTGGAACTTGGAATTAATTTCCTCTGTTCTTTTGACACTATCAATCCTCTCTTTTCACATCAGTGCAATTAAATGAAATGGAGAAAATTACTATCAGTTTCTCTTCTTGTTTGTTTTGTTTCCTTACAAAAGACTATAAGAAAACAAACACTTTATTTAATGTGACTCCACAATTTCCTTCTTTTAAAAAACATTCGCTGCAATTCCACTTCAGTGTAATGTTCTGATTTCAGTTTTTTAAAATTTTCTCTAGAATTAATCTTCTTTCCAAATCTAAATGCTAGCACTGATCACTCAAGTTTGATAAAGCTAATAATTTGTGATAACTTCAGTGGTTCAGAGGGCCAAAAGTTCGACAACAGTTTATTAGTTTATTGATATTACAAAAAGAAATTGAAAGGCTAAAGATAACAGTAGTACTTTCACAGCGCTTTGTCCGCAGCCAGCTTTTGTACCAGAGTATTGCATCGATATCCCACAATGCTTAATCCGTCAGCTAAGGACCCCTGGTCCTGTAATGTACTCAGGGATGATCCCTGTGAGCCGCATAGTTTAGCTCTCATGATCTAATTTTGTGCTGCATTACATATCCATCCATCAGGTAATAAGATTTATTCTGACATAGCACAATCTCCTAAGCGAATCTCAGTGTCCCTTTATAGTTTTGTTTCTCGCTGGAGGAAATTGGAAATGCATTGTGTTAACCTAAACATTTGGTTCAAAATGAAAGTTAATTCTGTAGTGAACAGTTCAACAGGACACAGAACCAATGATTGTGAAACATGTCACAAAAAGCAGACAGTTCTTTCCCAATGCAACGGCACCAATTCATTTCTGTTAAATAATAATCTACTATTTTCTTTTCATTTTTTCATTCGGCAAGAGAAGTGTGTAATGCACTCTGAATGTATTAGTCTACCAAATTCACTGTCGACGGAACCTGTTACGTACATCATCGGGTACTAATTTACGTGTAACAATAACTTGTTTGAAATTACTTTTGAAATATAGTTACCAACTTTCCCCAGCACATCTAAAAACATATTCGAAAAAGAATTTGTGTAGGTCTAGAACAGAACACTGGTTCCAATAAATAAACTCAGTTTAACTGGTCACGATTGCAGGAATGCACGATTCCAATAAATGATTAAGCGTACTGTTGAAATGATATTTCGATTGCATCGAACATCAATAATTTTGAAAGTGCAACTTGGATATTTAGTCTGATTAGGTTACAAACCTCTCTTTTGAAGAGTGAAAATAAGATATACAGACCAAATATGTAAAGAGTTTCGACGAAGTTATTCAAACCAGAACCAAGATAATTTCCATAAATCATCATTAGCGAAACCATGAAGACATTCCCAAAACAGTCCTTGTGCGTGTCATGGGACAGATAGATAATGTCTGCATAATTTTTGTTCATGAACAAGGGACTGCAAATCAATAAGAAAACTTTGTACACAGAATATATTACTTGGTCAAACATTCCATCATTTTTTTGACCTTCCAATGTAAAATAAGATATTTGATATTCATGATCAGTGCTTAAAATAATATCAAATTGAAAGAAGGGAGCATATGATTGCTAGGTGTGGAAGCTATTCTGGAGAAAAAATGGAAGGTACAAACCTGTGTTTTTTTATGTCTCCCATAGATATGTGTCGTCAAGACATTATGGCATTGTGAAACAATTTAGAGCCTTTCAAAAACGAAAAATTCATGTCATACGGAGCCACTGACCCCATTTTACTGACTGCATTTCCTGACCTGACCTGGGTGAGGCTCAGCCTGTCTCCAGGACCTTTTATATTTTTAGTAAGCTGCCCTACCAGGGTGAGGCATGGGAACAGTGGATCCAATCATGCCTTGACATGGGAGGATCCCACCTATCACACACCTCATGCTAGATCATTGCTGAGGATAATGCAGATGTGGAATACCTCTATCATCAGTGATGTAACCTGCCTGATCATATATGTCATGCACTAGCCAGGGGGCCTTCCAGTTTCCAAGATGTTGCCAGAAACTCCAAGATGACACGATTTATTTCATGCTCTGTACGGTGGTCATTGTCTAGTTTACTCACATATTATCTGAGATTCCCAGAGTGCAGAATTAATTTTGACCTCTCACTAGACGTTTCTGAAACAATGGACAAATAACTATAACTAGGATTTTACTTGAGATTTGTAACTGGGCTCTGACCATAGTTCTGACATCACAGAATACTACTGAGAGATGCTCTTGGTATGACTGAAGATTGATTTTTGATATTGAGTCCTGTGGACTTGAGTATTTATAGTATCGAGGGGGGTGGTCAAGTCATAGAGCACATGCATGGGTAATCACTTGGATATCCACATGGCTACTCAAATGTGACAGTACTCAGATTAGTAATCTGAATGCCATTCCAGTGCCACTGCTATACAAATGACAGTTTAAGGGGTCAGAATAGCTGACCAATGGCCAAAATAGGGGTAAACGGGCCTTGGAGGAAGAGGATGGGATAGTGAATGTACAGATGCATGACATATATAATAGCCCTTTCACATGCTTCTGAAGAATTTCAGGCCAAACCTTCAAGCTACATAGATATCAGGCTGGATCCACTGGAAATGACCCAGCACTCTCTGTTGCAGAACTGGAGGTTCTCAATAGAGTTTTTCACAAATACACTCCAACACAAGAATGGCAACATTGCCAACTTTGTTTTTGCTCTACCATTAGAAATCAAGTTGTCCAATAAAGCATTTAACCTTGTAATATAATCCTCATGTACTTCTTGATTTCTTATTTCCATTTTATAGACATATGTTGGTGTAAATAAAGAAGAAAACTGCAAATATATGGGAATGCAAAGTTGGCAATAATGCCAACATTGCCAACTTTGTGTAATTGTGAAAAACTCGAATGAGGTATGTTTCCACAAATGCTGTAACTCTGTTTTCATGTATGTAAAGTTGGCCTGCAACCATACTCTGCTACTCTACCATGTAGACTGCCACATGGAGGTGATATGAATGCTCCCATCCCACTGGATCATCAGGGCCTTCCAAATCTGTGTGAGTGAGCCGTGGTGTCACTCACCAAATGAGAGTGCGTGACATTCACACAATTCCGAGCAAAGAAACAGACGAAGGAGCAGACTGAGTGGACAGTATTTGGAAGAGGAACGGTTGTTACTTTGCACAGTACCACAGTGCCACTTGTCACCGCAAATGTTTCATATCATTCGTCGTCCTTGGTCTGAGTAACAATATATACTCATCATTAGCAAGTCTCGTTCATTAATTTTAGTTTTTTGCCTTGTGATTCCATTGGGACATATATTATTATAACAGCACATAATTTATCACAACAAGGGCACCGTAAGCCAGTTAAAATTCATTTTGCCATTTATACAACACAAAGCTGCCGCAGCTGAATCCGGAAAAAAATGTAAACCATTAAATTGTAAAGTTTTGCAATTCTGTTCTTGCTGCATTTGTTCTAAGTCTTAGACTAAGATGATTGTATTCTAGCGGAGGAGAAAGTTTCTCCTGCTGATGCACAGAAATGAATTATTTATTTCAGGCTCATCAAGAAATTAGATATAGAGAAGACAGGCGAAATGAAATACTTGTGATTGCGATTCAGGTTTATTCTATCATTTTCATTTCACCGTACGATGACTGTACTGGTGAGACATCTTGTGGATACCGATCTTTACACGTCACCCGGCAGTGCATGTTGAAATCAATGCATGTCATCATGGACTGACACCTTTCACATTGTTTCATGGCACATACAAAAAATTTTATTTTTGTCTCAAATGTTGTCGCACTTTGTGTCTGTTGACTCGTATCAACATCAAAGGTCATCACGTTTTGTATTTGACTTTGTAAACTTGAATTTATGCTAACATGTTTTAGTCTCAACTTTTTCATCTGTGAATGTGAATATATCTTATTTTTGCAATCTACATGTGAACAGATCCCCAAAAATGTGTAAAATTCCCACCATACTGATGAAAAATATGAAAAT
>JBCAUG010602369.1:0-14289 GCA_038406175.1 Haplosyllis leylae | reverse complement strand
AAAACTGTTTCTTGATTCCCCCTACAAATTTCTATGGACAACTGACATGCAGAATGCATTGCTATTTGTCAATGGGCTACCATAATGCACTGCAATTGACCATTCAATTTGGACAAAGAGGGTAACAATACAACTGGTGGTCAATGAAGCATAACTCCGTGTTTTGACGAGAGTTTTACGTCACGACACGTCACAAGTGGGTACAACAACCTTAATTAGTGCGCTCGGTGCAATACGTCGACCAATCCCAGGCGTGACTGCACTACTTTGTACTTTTACCACCCATTATCCAACTAATAATAATCTTCGAAACGAAAAGTTTATGATTTTAATTTATGAGGTCGTGTCATTAAAAGTAAAATTGGTAAAGCCAAGCTCAGGGTTTTTACAAAATATTCTTTGTTTAGAAGTATTTAAGAATTCAGAAAAGAGACAACCTTTTCTGAATAGAACATTCTTCTACCAATAACATTCAGGCAATTGTGATGATACTAATGAACATTTCTTGCCTTTCAAGATAAAAATGAAATCATGGCATGGAATAATGTAATCATAAATCAATTAATGAACTGTTTGGAATACGTGCAGAAGTTGCTATTAATTAAAACATAATTTAAGAGATGTGGAAATGATTAGAGACCTCTTCTCAACTCATTCTTCGGGGTTTTGAGTGTTATTAATAGCGGAAGTTTTTAAAAGAAACTTCGAAAAGTTTTTCAAGTGAAGCAGCTCCAATTTGTGCAAAGGAATTCTGTAAAAATGGATTAGCTAAGAGTATGCTGGGAAAGAATATTACGAAATAATTTCCGAATACGGATCCGTATGTAGATTTTACAGGCTCTGTAATTGGACTTTTAGTACAATCTATATTTCCGTGAAACTTTATTTTGAACATTGAACATTTGTTGTGGTGAGATTTTGACCAATTTCTTTTCTTATTGTAACCTTTTTACCATTGAAAAGAAATTGAAATATAGTTTCACTTAACATTTAAAGTTAAGTGATCCGTTGAAAGAATGTTCCTTTTTGATGACAGTGCCGAAACGAATTGAAAGTAGTGAATTACTGCAATATTGTGTACGTCACTTTAGATTTCTCTCATGGTGAGACGACATTTGTTGCGCGAAACATGTCAAATTGCCTTTCTCTTTAAATATGATTTCATAGCTTTTAACACATTGATTCATTCTGGTGTTAATTACAGCAAATAATTAGATAAGCTGCTTTCCTCGGTGAACATGATTAGCCCCCTACACGCTTAAAGCTGCAGAAAATAGGATAGAAACCGCTTCAGGGAATCTGCGTGAAAGATGACAAAGTACTCCTTCGGTGAAGACTGATAGAAAAAATATATGTTCTGACCAAAGTGTAAAAAATTATCAAAAATTTAGCCGTAAAACCAAATGTTTTCGCAATTAATGGTTGTACAACATAATCTGCAATAATTTGGGCAAACATTTTGTTGCCTGTTGTTTAGAAAAAAAGAAGTGAACGACTTCACATTATTCTAAGAGGAACCAAATAAAATCCTGAACAAGGAACGAAAAATGTTAATTTTAAGTTTTGGTGACAAGAAATTAAATTGTACTTACTTCAGACGCATTGTTCCAAAATTGAAGTTCATTTATATACTAAAATTTTGGAACAAAAATATTAATGGATGAAGACACTTAATTACAATGCCGTCAAACTATGTTCTTCGATTATTTTTTAATTTCCTCTTGAGCAATTGATAGAAATAGGCAAAATAGTGTTATGATCAATTGGTATTGAAATATTGATGAAAACTATATATTTGGTCAATATGTGTGTTCTGGGTGAGATAAGCAGAAGAGCAAGGAATCTTCTGATGCAATTCGTTGTCACAACCTCAAAGCTTCTTTGATTCTAGATTTAACACAAACTACCTAAGAATATGTTCTGATGCTGCTCTTATGGAAAGGTCATACACATAAAAATATTTACTTGGTGGATTATAGGACGTTCCATGTTACTTTAGTACACATAGTGTCCATAGCTTATGTACAAAGGTCGGTCTTGCTGCTTCATCTTCGTCAGTACAGCTTTGTTCTAGATTTTTAGTGGAATTATTCTTTGAGATTCTGGACAAAGAACCAAGATATTTCCCCAGTTTCCAATCAACAACAGCATTTCATGATCTGACGGAGATGAGATGGGATTTTACAACATCTAAGCAGATTAACCTGGTCTGTGACTATATCTGCCAGAAGTATTCTCTGTTACTCCAGAAATGCCAGCTGTTGGTCTCAGTGTCAAAACGGCTTCATTCGGTTGGTTGGGGCTACTGTACTCTTATTCAACGCTGGACAATTGGGTTACGCAGAGTTCAACATTGTCGAGCCAGATTGTGTTGTATCTGTGATGTACAAAAGGCTTTTTCTGATGAGGGTATTAAAGAGCATCCCTGCCTCTTCTCATCCCACAGTTTCTGTGCTGATAAATGAGATCACGTTACGGCATTTACTAAATGTCCATTCCTCGTAAACATTGCTTCCCACTTATAATCACAGCAACGTTTATTTTTGATCTTTTTTATTCTTTGAGTGTTTCATTAGAACAATCTCAATCTTCGGAATAGTTTTCATCCTTTCCTTGACGTAACCCATTCGTCCGTCTTTTTGTTTCTGTAACTAGACGCATGTATACATGTATACAGATTTATTTAGAGTATCTGGAATTCTGATATAGATCTATAATGCAAACTGTATGAATTAGTTCGTACGCATCCTATTTAGGCAATGAATGGCTGACACCTTTTTACATTTCCATTTTATGTTGAAAAGAAATATTCACCTTGTCATGTTGGATAAAATGTTTCATTTGCGGTTGCTGCTAAAAATAAACATAGTCAGAAGAAGTTGAAAGGGAAGAGCCGACATTCTGTTTAAAATTTAGCAGGATTCAAAATATAAAGGTTAATCTCTTTGGTGACTGCCGTCCAGGGCCATGCGTCAGCCTTCAAAGAAGAGAATATTAATGACGTTTAAGGAATCAATATGTCTGGGAATAATTTCATATAGTCTGAAGTTTTGGGGCGTTGTTTATGTTGCACCTGATAAAGGTAAAAATAAACGCAATAAACGAATAAAATTAATGTATTCTTTGCAAATATTTAAGTCTGCAGCGCGCAGAGCTGTCGATGAGCGAGAGTTGATGGTTACCACTGTGCATAGGGCAGTGTGATCACTTGGTAAAAAAGCATTGTAATACCCACAAAGCAGGCAGTTTTTGGGGCTTAATAATGCTAATTGAACATTTATTCTTTCGTTTTGACATTTGTGTTATTTTTGATACAACAATAGTCACTTAAACCACATTAGCCTGGCATCGGGCTATTTTCAACACTGACCACTTGACCTAAGAAAAACAGTGAAAACAGAAGGGTAATAATGGACTTATCTTTTCCTCGAGGGAAAACAATTTACAATAGTGCGAATAAAATTGTACACAGGGGAGTGGGTGTAGATTTAAAACTTTTAATTGTAGACTGTGTTTATTAGAAATATCCCAGATCAAGCAGCGACATATCCTGTTTTTATACATGATCTCAAACTAGACTATAAACGAATAGTGGTAAGCATTGGGGAAATTCACTTGCTAGGATATGTGCATAAAGATATGTAATACTTCACTACTGATTGAGCTAACCAATAGTGTGATGATTTGTCAGAGAGCGAGCAATAAGATCAAATTAATCTTTGAGTCTGAGGAGCACCAAGGACTGAAGTATTTGGATGACTTAGCCTCTGCTGAAAGTGAAAATTTGGTAAAATGGGCATTTTTTGTATTTGGGGGATATATTATATGAGGCAGGGATATTAAAATTGGTAGATTAAACCTGTCCACCAAATACAATAATGGTGTTCCTGCTAATTGGTACAATTTTGATGAGAATTGAAATTACAAAAGAGTGTATGTCAGAAATAAAAATTGAATTACACAACTGGACAAACAAGAGGTATGCCACTGCAAAACAAGTCTAGCAACTAGTAGGAAAATTGAGTTTTCTGTGCCATTGTAGTGAGATTAGGATGACTAATTTTAAGGGAATTCCAACAATAAACAGTAATGCAAAACCCATCACATATAAAGAAGACTTTGATTGGTGAATTCATCACATGATTAAATTTAATAGATTATCTAAAATTCTCACACAGATGTGGCAAGGGCTAAACAATTGGTTTCAACTAGATGCATGCAAAGATGACTTGTGGGAGGGGGCCTGAGCATATGGGGAACATTTTCATGTTAAATTCTTAACAATGTATTAGTAGGAATCAGTGAGTTGGAACTTGTTAAGATTATGATAGCACTAGAATCATGGAGATTTAAAGTGGCAGAAAGGAACTTTCTTGTTTAGTAGCTGTGCAATCAAGTAGCTGTGTAATTAGTCAATTCAGCAGCAGTAAGAAACGCATTTTTGCCATTAAATGATTCACAAATGAGAGTAGTATATTGGCCTGCAAATAAAAACAGAATTGCGTATAGTCTGTCAAGATGGTTTTTATGTTATCAAAATGTGAAATAAAAAGTGGTTCTCCGGCAAACAGTGGTGTTCTTCCTCATTTCACTTTCTTACTGTATGGCTTGCAATCAAAATGCATGTGAAGAGGTACTTAAATCCAAAATGGATTTATTCACTCGTTCTCTTTGATAAAAATGGTTGATAGCTTATCATGTAAATTATCAATAACTTAAAAGAAGAAAAAGAATATTAAAAGACTCAAGACATTTTTATGTTGCTATGTGAATTGTAGCATGAAGATTATACCCTTTAACATCACTGATGCAGTTCATCTCACAGTGAATCATAAAGCTGAAGAATTGGGTTAAGTCTTGCTCACTGTTTTACTCATGATGCCACTTTCCACATTTATGAGCTCATGACCATGAAAAGTATTTTATATACATGTTTGCTGAACTTTTAACACCGAACAATTGAATTCTAACTTTGATACATTGATTTTCTTGAAACAAAGCGCTGTTTCTTTCTTGCTCTTTGTTTACTTAAATCTACAGTCTTTTTGTTATCATGACTGGAAAGAGATTTATCACTTCTTACTCCATGGATATTGATATCAACAAACATATACAGATTTTTAATAGGTTCCCAAATAGTTCCCTTTGATAAATGAAAGCCAAGGATTTCCTTTCAGAATCAAAACATCACAGTTCACAAATAGAATCAATTTCACGGAGTTCTGACTCTAATGCTCTGGCCCTTTGACATTCGTAATTCAGTTAACAGGTCCAAATGTCATCAGCACCATTGGTTACAGCGCTGTATCTTGGTGCGGATAAGAAAGTTAGCAGTGATAATCTCATAATTCAGCTTTATCATCATTTCACATTGCCACTAGATTGACATATTTGACCATCAGTTTACTTATTTAGGGAAGGGGTGGTGGATTGAGGGCGGGGGTATCCCTGTTCTGTCGGGGGGGCAGGAGGCAGGGTGGGGGTACCCCTGTCTTTTTCAGGGACAGGGCAGGGGAATCCCTTGTCCTGTCCGAGGAGTACTCCTTAGACAGGACAGGTGAGTGCCTCCTTTCCCCACTGTGAACAGACAAACAAACCGAAAATATAACCTCCCGTCGTACTACGCACGCAGGCGGCAAAAAGTGACTCAACCAAAGAATGGGTTCCGGTGAACGCAAAACGCTGTTCACATCAAAAAGATTGCGAGAGAATAAACCGCGGTTGCATGCGATTAATACCCTTGTATCACAGAGATCATGTTGACTGTCACAGAGGGCTTTCAACATGGTTTTAATGAAATCCTACTCTGATATCTGAAGAACCCAGACTCGTCGTGTGCAGACAGCTTGGCGGTGAGAAGCTTTACATTATTCTATTGCCTCATCCATGAAGTATTAGCACCTTTGTGAAGTGCCAGACTAATTTGACGAGGGAATACAAAACCACTGGAATTCAAGGCTCGCAATTCATATCTTAGTGTACCAATTCATCACATCCTGTGTGATATTTTCATCCGCTAACATTATGTGGAAAAAGTCCCATCAAGTACGTTACTGTTGTAATGTGGGTGTAACACTAAGAGATGAAACAAATCGTTCTCACTGTGTGGCCTAAATCAAGGATTATAAGACGGGGTGCGGTTGTTCCAATTGGAACACTATTTTAAAGAAACTGCAATATTTTCTGTGTTGTTTTAAAGTTATCGTAGAGATCTGGAATAGATCCACACTGCTCATTTTGTAAGTTGTTCATTGTTTAAATATAATGCTATGGAACAATGTGCAATTTTCGGCAATTTTTGGTTCCATTCTGGGGACTTTCATATGCACTCAACATTACCAGACCATCTTTATCTTGTAGAGGATGTTCTAATCTGTATTTGGTGAGTTTCATGGAAAAATTAGTTAAGGATTGGCTTCAGAAATGATCTGAGAGTAATGGTGCCTCTAAATAGGTGAGGTCTGGTCTTACTGATCTATCTAAAATCCCTAATGGATGATATTTAGCATAATTAGATAGATCTACTATAAGATGTCCAGAAATTTCAGTAGAAATGGATGTCCAAAAATTTCAGTAGAAATGGAAAAGATTCATAAGTATTACAGAAGATAAGCTGACCCCTTGCTCTCTCCCAGGCTCTTCAAATATTTGAAAAATGGAGGGTTTCTATTCAATGAAGACTTGCATGATCCATGTGTAATTTGAATTTTGGGTCATAAATATGCGTAAAGTGTAAAGTTAATTTCCTCAGCATGCACTATTTTATGTTTTGAAAATTTTGACCACTGTCCTGAGTTATTGCTGAAGGAGTAATTTTCAACAGTGCTGTATGGTGGATGAAATTTTCATTTTTATGCCATGAAGGGTCAATGGTAGAGGACATATAAGAGTGCCTAATGTCATATTTGAATTTTTTTACAATTAAGAATTCCATGCCAAAATTTATGTCAAAGTTAAGATTTAACACATTGTCATGTTGATGTAGTTAGAGGTCTAATTTCAAAGTGTCCTTGGGTGGTTTCAAATCTGATATTGTCAAACTAAATATAGTCTATGAGGATCCAGTGTGAAACAGAAATACTCACTGGACCTGCCGGGAACATATAGCAATAACGCTAGGGTTCACTGACTGAAGTTAATTTTTACTTAGGCCACCTCATCCCTTCACAAGGCTAAGGATTCTGCCACCCATAAGAGAATGAGATTCACATGTCTCATAATGTTTGATAATAAGACTTCTTTGGGTATCAGTATAATCCATAGCCTTGTTTGTTTACTCATTAACGACATAATTAATCTTATTAGTCAGGAGAGATGCGATTTCCTTTCTCATATCCTTGATCATCATTACACCAAACAGTGAGGTACCTTGACTGATTTTCACTTCATTACTTGACAATGTTACGCAAACTAATGTCTTGCACATTATGTGACAGGGGCTAAATACAGAGCTCAGAGTATAGTAACTTACACATGATGCACTTCAGGGACAAGAATGGAATCAATTTCACGGAGATCAGGTTTCAGCGGTCAGCCTCTCTGATACAGGTAATGCAGTGTACATGCCATGTCAAAAGAGGAAAACTGTATTAATATATCAGGCCATGATATTTTAGTTTCTTCTAGTGACTTAGGATTTATGATAAATAGTGGGGGAATATTAAATCCACCCAAAAGTACACCACGAGCTAAGCGAGTGTACAAATCATTCCCAATATCTTCGCGCAACTACAAATCAGCAAATTACCACCATTTTTCTTACTGTGGGGTCTTCAGAAATTGGCTCATGAAAAGTGTACATCACTCTGTCCAAATGTGCGTGTTCTCTTATTGGCTCATCAAAGTTATACACCACTCTCAAAATGTGAGTGTTTTGATTGGCTGATCATAAGATGTACACCACATGGAAGGTGTACAGTATTTTTTCAACAAATTTGGTCATTTTCACATAGATCTAATTGGTAAGAGGGTACAACAAAATCCACCACCAATTTAAACCAATGAGAACAGGTCTTGTTGTGCAGTCGTATCTGTCTTTGGTTGCCCGTGGTCATTAAATAACATAGTATAGTTTTTCACACCATTGCGTTTGTTTTCGCGTTCCAGAAACTTGTACATATAAATTGTTTGAAGTTATTCAGCAGTAAGTTGTCAGGCATTGTCTTTTATGTACGCAATATTATTCAAAATAATTCCAAACCAATTGATCAGATATGTTTCATGTCTTAGAGGGAGTACGTATACCAATACTCTGTAAGCTGTACATGTAAACACCAAATCAAAGGTAAAAGCATTTCATCTCCTTATTCAGAAGGGAAATAACATTCAATTCCAGCTCAAGAACGTTGTAACAGACTCGTATTGGCCCATACAATAGAGAGGTGTTGTGGTCATTATTTACCGAACTCGTACACTGTGCTGGTTAATACTACATCAAAGCTTCGATGATATTTGAATGCGTCACCAAGACGGCTAATGGTGCTTCACATAAAGACGAAAAACTATCCCAGCAGGACCTATAGGTGCTATGTCTACGTCAATAACCTTATTTTGCGTTATATTTTGTTATTTTCATGCGTAGTTTCTTGCAGAAAAAAACTCTTTCAAAGTGCAAATTACGATCCACACTGTTAGAAGTTACTGTGACAATTGAGTTTTCCCTAAGTGTCTTTTCTGCCAGGAAGAATAGACCCTATTTCATGTTTCAGTGATTTACCAGAATCTATGAATTTGCTGAATTTACTGAATTCAGTGAATGTTCTGTTGCATTTAGGGGAAACTCTAATGACCAGCTCTCTTTGGGGATAATGAAGAAACAACTGACCTGGGAGTGTGCCAATTGACTTCTTAGACTTAGATGATTAAACTAGAATTATCGGAACATGACTATTTTCAAGATTTTTTAAAACCTCGGACTTTTAAAATATGATGTTGCGTCGTTGACCTAATTGCTGGCACGTGCAAAATGACATCATGGCAGCATTCTGTGTAAACAAATTCCAACCAATGACTGCAGCTTAAAGTAAGCCTAATTATAATCAAACTGCCAAAGGCTCATGAATCTCTTGGGACAGGATGTTACTAGTCCTCCTAAGTAATCACTAAGCTGGACCTAACCCTACTAACGAGCCAGCAAATAAGACATCAATAGTACAATTTTATGTAACCAAAGCAGAGGTCTCCAGATATAATTCCACCGAAGGAAACTCGAATAGTTGGACATCATGATCCGTTGGGTACTGTATCAATTCTGTGAACACAAAGAAAGTTCACTGTCGTTGCAGCACCGCATGAACAGGCCTTGGATTAATTATCGGTAAAATGAATTTCTACAGTCAAATCCGCACTGACTTTACAGGGACGGATCCAGAACCTCTCCTTGGAGGGGCGCCTACCCAACATATTTATTACCGCCCGCGTACATGGTACGACAGGAAGGTACTGTTTTCACAGGTTTCTGTCTGTTTACAGGGGGGATAGCCTGGGGTACCCCCGCCCAGGGATGGGTACCCCCAGTTAGGGATGGGATACCCCCTGGCCAGGGATGGGTACCCCCCAAGCCAGGGATGGGGTACCTCCCCCCTCCCCAGGATCGGACAGCAGAGCGAGCACTTGGCACGTTCACACAGCAGGACTTTCTTGTTATAGATCTATTTCGAGTGAACGATGTGCAATGACATTGTACCTTCCGAAACTGAAACAGCATTATTAGAGTTTACCCACTATTAGCCTTTTCTATTTTCTGTAGATTCTATAGATTCCTATTTACTACATATATGAAGAGAAATGCACCACATGTGCAATATTGACTGTATGTAGTCAAATTATCTGGTCTCACATATGCGACTCCAACCACAAGTGTGAAAAGTCATTACCAGAAATAGTAAATTTATATGGATAGTACAGAAATCTTTGACCATATGTAGCAATTGTCCCACAAGTGACCAAAAGGAATTCGCTGAATTCAGGGAATTCATTGACAGGTTTATAGTGGGAAAACTCGAATGGATTTATTCCATTAATTTTGGTGTTCAGCAAAGAATCATAACTGCTATTGCAGAATTTGTAAATTAGGTCTCATTGGCTATCCTTAAAAACAGTAACTATTTTGAGTATCTTCTGTGTTTCAGTATAACTGTTTCACAAGCTGTGCTATTGTAATCAGTAATCAGAATCAGTATTTTACAGCTCCCTCATTCAAGAATATTTTATGTTTGAATGCCTACAGCCTATTCTGGAAATAAATACTTGTCTATAAAATAGAATTTGATAAGTCTGGGTGATCCTGCCTGTAGAATAGTGACCGAAGCTGTACACAAAACTCTGCTGACGTGGTGAAGTCAAGGAGTCTAGGTGGCGGTAGGATGTAATGGGCCTAGGGGTAGGGGTCTCTGGATGTAGTGGAGATCAAGGGGTGGTGGCAGTGAGGCGTGGGGTGGGGAGGGGAGAGTACAGATTTTGACATTTTGGACAATTAAATACTAACACATTGTGGAATTGCATGTATCTACAAGATCCAGAAGGTAGTATAGTAGGGACACTGAGTACTTCTTACACAGCCAGTGGGCTTGCCAGGCCACCACCTCTCAAAATTTGCAATGTTATGTGACATTATTATCATCTCTTTTTTATGCCATTTGTAATGTACAAGTCTGAGAGAAAATAAATTGTTACTATCGTACAGTTATTGCATACCAGTTTTACATATGCCAATTCATCAAAATCTAATCTGCTTATTAAAAGTCTAGATAAACATATTTTCTATGAATCAGCCCAAATATTATGGATCATATCTATGCATGAGAATTAACCAAAATTCAAAATTGACAGACATGGTCAATTATATATGTCATGTGATATAGTGAAATCATTCACTTGGAATCTCCAAGACTATTTTTGGTCATGTAAAGTCCAGAATTTACATTTCAGAAGAGTAAAATATTACAGTTTAATTCAGTATGTTTCAATACATTACAATCCAAGATCACTGGATATAGTTTACCCAACATATCATGTTGACGATTTGAAGTATGAAGAAATATATATATCCAAGTTAACAGTAGTGGAGAACATAGTTGAACAATCATGACTTGATTGTCAGTTATATAGCGTCATACCAAATTGATAAGTTTGAGGAATTATGGGTGTCTGATGGTCCCAGGATATAACTATGATGGCTGTTTACCATGAAGAAGTCTTCTCTTATCATCACATAATTTCATTAGAATGAAGATCAAACCAAATTTTTTCCATGATTACGTATATTTAAAATCTGCATTTGTTGTCTAGGATCAGACTAACCTCTGTCTTGGAAGCAGCATTTGATTGACAATGGGTAACCATTTTGGCTGCTTCATTATTAAAGTATTCTTTTTTTCAATACAAAAGGTCTTGTTCTGTCCTTTATTTTATTAGACATCGTCTAAAAAGGCCCCTCTAAAACAAACGCCTGTCTGGTTCAGGATGATCTCAAGAAAACTATTTGAATTTTCTAATTTCAGGAGACAAAATTTACATGAATCAAAAATGAAATTTGGGGCAATATGTTTCAAAGAAAGATTGTTTGCCATTTTTGCACATTCTATTTTTCGTGGGCAACAGCAATATCAAGAGCAAAGCGATTATAGCAATCTAATCAAGATCGTGTATGGGAACCAGCTGCAGGAGCTCAACAATCACCAATGATGTTCACCCTGTTAAAATAAACTTATAGTGTTCTGAGAATTACTGTTCCAAGAACTACTGAAATTATGTTTGTTTTCCTACCTGCAGATCGTTTCCCACAATAGTTTGAATAAAGAACGGTGTAAAGACATCAAACACAATACAAAACTTTTCCAGTGCCTTTAATATAAGGTTCAAAGCAAAACTTTGGTTTTTGTTAATTTTTTAACTGCACACTGGGTTGGTCAGAATGCTTGATACCAAATGAGCTTCGGAACTATTGAAGGCATGGTAAAACAGTATTACGCATTTACCCTTCACTAGAAGCTGAAACATTTTGGGAGGAAGACAGCCGAATGAAGAGAAGGATGAACTGAAGTCTTTACCACAAAGTTATTGATTTCGCTGCACACAAAGGACACCAATATATCCAAATCAAGTTACTTGCTCAAGAAGGCACGTCAGTGGTATAAAATAGACATTGGCAATTTGGCCGGACTGCCAATATATTGTTCGAGATTTGAGCTTTATTGAAGGTGATGTCTCACTGATCACTGTCTGTCACTTTAAATCCTCAGACTCATCAAACAATAGAATAATAGCTTTCCAAATCGATATAGTGGGTGGTTATATTGTTTGGTACCGAAATAAGGACCTTGCAAGATCTCTGAAATTACACAAATATGGTTTGGTTTTGTTTCGTGGGTTTGAAGAACGAGATCTATATTGCTTTTATTCCTAAATTTGATCCAAAAAGCTTGGACCGGTTATACATGGTGCGTGAGAGTGATTGACAGACCAACAATTAAGCTGTACATGGTCCAACGATACGTTTTCGTGCTTTGGATATGTTAAAGTATTTCGAAATTAACTTCGTGTCGAATCTTTGTTCTGTTTTTCATTTACAAAAAGTCGGATAGTCTAAAATCAAATATATTTGATTCAGTAATTGTAGTGTAATTTAGATATTTAGGTACAATGTTGAACTGTGTGCGTGCAAGGCGGTCCACGACTAAAGTAAAAAAGTAAATTGAAACTAATAATATTATTTTTACAAATTTTTGTTTGAAGATATCCACAGAAAACTATCTTATCCTCTACCAATTTGCTACACAGGATGCTTAAAGTCATAATTATTAGTTGCGGCCCATACTTATTTGCAGTAGCCAAGATTCAATTGTAGACTTGAACCTTCTTCACATCCGCACAAATAATTATCCCCTATTGTGCAGACTGCATCCCATAGCTCAATCAAGGGAATAAATGTAATCTTAAAGTAACCTCTACACACTAGCTGCAATTGCCTCTTCTGAGAAACAAGGCAAAAGAGCTTAGTAACCCTTGTGAAACGGCCCATTTGTGTAGATTTGAGTTTTGTTTTGAGCCAGAATAAGTCTGAAGGTCCGTATGATCTATTGTGACTGCTGCCCAATAATCAGAAGGTCAAAACATGCAGTTTCATCTGACCACACTAGGTAAGAGTTAGGAACTCGGGGTCGTGAAATGAATTGTGACTGTAGTTATGAACAACCTGTGTCTTATAAATTTAAATAAAACTTGAACAAGTAATATTTGTAATATTTGTGCAGCATGATGGCAATTTAGTCTGCAGTGATGACTCAACCATATCTGTGATTAGTATAACGCCAACTAAGTCTATAGTAGACTAATCAGATCAAGAATACTGTAGGATATCGGATATTGTCTGTCGTAAGATAGCTATTGCAGATAATGAAGAGCGAGTCAAGGCGTGATTTTGATTTCAGAAGCTTTATTCTTGAAGAAACAAAATGTTCATTCGCTGCTTCAAAATGTCGAAAGGTCATTGTTCAAAAAGACTTTTAAGGAGGTATTCGGACTCATCACACACAGGGATTAATTCGTACAAGTGGACCAGGTTTTGTCTCCAGCTTAATATTGGTTCACTGAGTACCAAGGTACACAATCTATGGGAAGATTACGATTAATGGAAAATGATAGATGACAATTAAATGGAACAAAGAAACTTCACTGGTAGTTTGCGGATAATTCTTAGTCGTGTCAATTTACCTAATTTACATTTCATAGTAATGCTCCATGCGAACATATTTCATTCAAAAATTTAAAGTTGACCCCCACATGTCAATAAGGTGAATTGACTTGTTGTCGAATGACCAATATGACAGGAGATGACGATAAAACAGGGTATAGTATTCTCATTTACACAATATCCCAGTGCACAAAATGAACACCCCCCAATGGGTCACATGTTTACGAATCTCGCCTCACTTCCACCTAAGGAACCATCAACCCAAAACATTGGAGTATCTTGCTAATGGTTTAAAAAAAAGGCATTTTACTCGAAATCCTCAACAACAATAAGTGATAGATTAGATATTATTGCAATTAACAGACTTCTTCAGTTGAATCTTTTGGTTATTTAGTGATACTGACCTTTAATAGAATAGAAAACTTTTTAAACTTTATGACAATCATCAATCTGCGTCATGTCTTAGTTTTCAATAATTGATTTAGGTTGAGGAAAAACGTGTATTTCACTGGATCTATAAAATATCAGGCAGTGAAAGTTTCACATGCAGGTGGCTCGTTTGCCTTCGCTCCCCTTCGCTCCCCTTCGCTCCCTGG
>JBCAUG010602258.1:0-14289 GCA_038406175.1 Haplosyllis leylae | reverse complement strand
ACCTGGTGGACACTCAATTCTGACTGGGGTTGAGTTTTACTACACAAACCAAGACAGTGTAAATATTGGTGACAATTGTAAATTGGAGATCAACTCTTGCTTGTGATCAGAGATAAGACCCATCAATGGTCATCAGTAACAGAGGTCCATAACTGAATCAGTCTCACTGGAGACTACACCACCGATAAGGATCTTGCAAGTTCAGTGGTTTGCATCACAGATACATGTATTCTCCACGTGAAGATTTCCAAATGCCTGCCGAAAATAAAGAGAATAACGTGGTTGCAATTCCGCTTCATCTAACCTACACTCATAGCCCTCACTTATTCCTGGAATCACATCATGAACATATCGTGATGTATTTTTATGGGAGCTGATCCATCTTGTAAGCGTATTCACCGTTTTATCTCAGCTTACCGGATACTTTCTGCGCATACGAAAAAAACTTGTGTAAAAATTTCCTGCCCCATTGCTAGAAAAGAAACACTAAACTAAACTAATTAATTTAGTTCAATGTAATGTTAAATAAATCAGCTTTTGGCAAAGAAAATACCACTGAATTTGGATAGAAGAATCATCTGCCTCAGGCTTCTTCAAAGCATTGTACAAACCAACAACTTGAGAAAAAGGTGCATCTTTCAGTTTAAAAATATTAATTCTCTTTGTAACAATGTCATATTGTTATTTACTGGCACTGTGATTTAGGATTTGAAAAATGTGTCAGTTTGACAAATCTATTACTTTAGACTTGTGGCTTTAGTGAACAGTTATTAAATTACTTACAAGTGTAAAATAATTTATGTAAATGCTAGTAATGGTTCAGTCTTTCTGCTGGCTAGATTGAAATAATGTTTTTACAGCCGTTTGTCTGCCAGTCCATGGTCACTCCATGGGCACTCAATGGTCTCTGGTTCCAGGTTACTTCCATGGCCCCTGGTCCCAGGTCCTTTCTGGGAGATCCCCCCAGCCAGGACAGGGGGTACTCTCCCCCCCCCAATCCAGACAGGAGAGCAAGCGATGCCACGCCGCAGGCCGTTCGCCTCTTGCGGTCACGCAGGAGGACTGTCTTGTTAGTAATGGTTTGACCTTAAATTCCGAAGAATGTTTTACTTTGAAGTTCAGCATCTTTAATTGCTCTTCTAGCTGAGTTGGTTATTTATGGAGAAGTCCTTGATATTACAAATTCAACAAATGAACAGAATGCAGGAATTACTGACGTAAGGATTAATACAGCTGTATATTGCGTCCTTAAAAACGTTGAAAGTGAGGAGGTACCTGCCACCATTATTATTGAGGAATTCAAAAGTGTCTTCGATGGGAGATGTCTTGACAATTTGTACAATCTGAAGACAGCAGTAAGAATGGTATGACTTAATATTATTTTCATTCCAACGATCCCATGTTCGTTTAGCCCTGAAACCTTTTCAAGAGAAATAACAAAACTTAGTCCCTGTACTTGTGAATTCCTTTCCTTTTGCAGATAATGTTTGTCAGTAAAAAAGAAAACAACAATTACCAGTTTGAAAATTATAATGTTCAAAGTGCTAATTGGGAAATGGATGAAAAACTACTTGACGATGTAATCAGAACATGTTCTATCGTAAATGCTTCTCTACCGATCGGTAAGTTTACTCCTAACGTTTCAGAAACTGGGCCAGTCAATTGAGTTTTTCTAGAATTCGTCTATTTCTATCAAATTCTGGTAGAATCCTGCCAGCATCGACAGAAAGGAACAAAATAAAATTGTCCCGAATGGTATTGAACCCAGGACCTCTTGATCATCATGACAATGCTCTACTGACTGAGCTAAGTCAACATTTGTGTAGTTGCCAGTCTGAATCGTTAAGGCCTTTATGACACCAGGCTCTATTGATTCTCCAAAATGTGAAGTGGTACATGAAAAAAAGCACACTTCAGAAATCTCCTGCTAAACACATACCTGCCAAGCATACTTAGTGGAGTATTAGAGTGATGGTCAAGAGGTCCTGGGTTCAACGACCATTAAAGGCATTTTTTAAAATTTTGCTGTTCTCTGTCAATGCTAGCAGCATTCTGCTGGCAGAAATAGAGGAATTTTCCGAAATATTGAAAAGAAAAGTCAATTTCTTGTAACATTCTGATTTGTAAGAAAAACTTCAAAGCGGGTAACTCTACATTTTAAGTGGTAGTACATTTAGATCTAGCATATTTCATATCTTTTCTTTCATTACCGTCCGCGTACGTAGTATGATGGTAAGGTACTGTTTTCACAGGTGTCTGTCTGTCTGTCCATGGGGGGGGGGGGGTACTCAGATGATCAACATAGCCAGGGGGTCTGTCCAGGGGGATCTGTCTGGGGTGTGGGGGGTGGTACTCAGTCCCACAGCCAGGGGGGTACTCAGGTCCACAGCTGGAGGGGGGTAGCTCAGCTGGGGTGGGGGTACTCAGCTAGGGGGTACTCAGCTGGGGGTACTCATCCGGGGAGTACTCAGCTGGGTGATACTCAGCTGGGGGGTTCTCAGCTGGTGTTCATGCAGGAGGACTTTCTTGTTTGATATTGGATTTCTTGTGAAACATAACAGCATCACTCGTATGGTCAGTTTCATCCTTGATTATTTGAGGATCCACCCCCTGTTCAAACAACCTTGTAGGAATGGCTTTGTGCAAAGAGTGATTATTGAAATGGCCTCCTATACAAGCCTTATTCATCATTTCTTGAAGATGTTTCCCTATCACATTTTACATGCAAAGCAATTAGTGTACTATTTAGAGGCTCTGGGACTCCATTTTAAGTCATTCTGGGCAACAAATTGTGGCCAACACTTTTTCCAATTGTAAATTCCAACGAAGCAAAGCCCAGAACTAAAACCATACTTTACCTCAGCGGCCTTCATAGTCCTTTTTTCAGTCTACCTTATGTTGTCTTGGTAACATATTCTTTGTGAATAAAATTGTCTTTATTATTCACTTGAATTGTATTAATTTGATTATTAAGAATTCAGATTATTAAAATTATTACATCTACAAATCATGATGTTCTTTGCAAAGTCATAATCTGAAGCTGAACCCTGTCAAAAAGAATACTGTAGTCTTTAATAATGTCTTAATTATGGTTTAAATCTCCCAGAATGTTTTTAGTATAAATGTTTCTCCTCATGTTTATGTGAGAAACAGATTCCTTTCAGGTCCGTTTGTGCTGACACCATCCTTTAGTCTCTTTTTCACAATTTTGTCCAGTATATTCCAAAGTCTTTAAAGGTATCAGACATTGACCTTTCACCACTGTTCTCATGTTGAAAGTACAAACTTAATCTACTGAGTAAATCACATAATGAACCACCAGGATACTGCTTGCCATTCTCTTTGCATATTTATGTGATAAATATCAGGAACATGCTGGAGGGTTATAAACTGTAAAAACAAACATCAAACTATTTCTAAGCAAAAATTCGCAACTGTCTGCCTCGCCATCATGTGTGAGGTGCCATATTGTTCAATTCAACCCTTCTCAACTTTTCAAACCTCATTTCCATGGGATGATCAAGGAGTACTATGCCTATTATATTACATAATTCTGTACCACATAGTATAAACATAGTACCAAGTTAAAAGAAGAAAACAAAAATTACATTTCAAATGTACCTAAATTTAGGTACTTTACAAAGTGACTCAGATATAACTACACAGACCTCTTGCTCAGTGCCTACCTCAGAGTATCTCATCCTTTTTATCTTATGTAGCCATCATGTTAGCTTTCATGAGTATTTGAAATATTTATATTTTTCATCCTAATTGTGCTGTCGGAATGTAACCTGTTAAACACTGTCTTGTCAGGTTCTCACTTATTACCTACACTTAATTGCTTTGCAAACTGGAAAAGCTCCTGCAAATCATCATTTGTCCCTTCATCTGTTGTTTTATCTTATCACTGGGAAATATTTGGGATCTTCTTTGCTCAACCACAACAATACAAATTATATCTGAAAAGATATTCAGATAGGAAAGATAGCATCAAGTAACAGAACAGAACAAAATCGTGTGTATCTCCTTTCAAACATCACAAGGCACTGACAGAAATGACTCAAAATTGGATCACAATTAGTAAAAACTACATATTAATTGTTAGCCTTTTTGCCTTGCAAAAAGACATGAATTGCAGTGAGCTATGAAGTCAGTTAGCAAATGCTTGCACTGAGGACCTTATGATTTGGAAAATCATAAACAGTGCTGTTCAAAATTCAATAGAATACCCCAAGAGCATGATTTCAACCCAACTATTTTTCAAACCAAAACAACGGTCACTACATCGTTTCCTTATAAACAGACAATACTAACCACCCCCTAGTTCCTCATTTTTTATTTGTGATCATGCTATACCCTTCTAGCGTGACGGAAGTGGGGGAGGGGCAGGTCACCTACCTACCTGGCGAAGGGGGGGTAGGTGCCTCCTTCCTCCAAACAGAATGACAGACACCTGACAAAACGTTATCTTTCCTCGTACTACGTACGTGGTCGGTAAATATGCTTTTGTTACTTATTTTAGGAGCTTCACCTAACGCAGAATTTGCGTGTCCTGAAATGGTGGTAACGAAAGAATCCTGTCATTGGAATAACAACAGTGCAAAACTATCTGTAAACTTTATACTTCTTCTGGCAGCATCAGTTTTCCTCTTAGTGATACATGGCAAACGTCATTTGGAAACCATTATCATTTGATGGATAATTACAAATGTTTTATTTAGAGTGTGTAAAGAGTTATTTTGAGTTATTTATTTATTTGGCACATTTATTTATTTTGCATAGATCTATTGGCAAGGATTATTGTTTCATAATTTTGATGTATTCCATCCAAAGTTATTCTCAAGGAAATCAACGAGCAACAATACGACTCGTGCATCGAGTTCAATGTATGAAACAATCTTTACACTGTGAACTGTTTAAATGTTATCTGGTAAATAGTATATATATATAAATGGTATAATAAATGTTTTGCTGTAATAAATCTCTTTTTGTACAATAGTCTACACAAGGCAATGTCCTATTGAAAGTCAAGACCTTCTCCCGACAATGACCTTCACAGGGATGGAGGTTTTTAGGTAGAGACACAGCCACAGCCACAGCTATTGCAAATTTTTAATACGGTTTTGATATGACAAAACAACGTTCCAATCAATACAAGAAGAATAAATTCCCGTTATCTTCCTAAACATCCCACACTCTTGCTATGAAGTTCCTGTGCTCTTTCCAAACTTCCCATGCTCTTGCTATAACATGCCCATACTCTTCCCATACTCTTGCTATGAAGTTCCTGTGCTCTTTCCAAACTTCCCACACTCTTGCTATGACATGCCCATACTCTTCCCATACTCTTGCTATAACATGCCCATACTCTCCCCATACTCTTGCTATAACATGCCCACACTCTTTCCATACTCTTTCTATAACATGCCCATGCTCTTCCCATGCACTACATTGTAACTTACCATGACTGTCTGTACTACACTGATCTTATAAATGCATCAGTTCTTGTGCAGAGACTTATTGCCAGATAAACTTTACACATTCAACTTTCATGTAAACATATTTAAAGTAATTTAATAAGGAATTACTCGGGAATAAAGCAAGTTGAGATGAGTTATAATTTTATTATTTAATGAGATAAATATACCTGTTACAGTGCCCCCAGTTCACTTTTTTCCACATCAAGGTTTACTGAGAAACCCACAGACAGTTGAAAATTTTTGCAGTGGCGCTGGCAATGGGTCTACCTTTAAGGTCTCATTTAGAGAGCAATGACGGCCCGGGTAATAACCTTTGGGATGTATCTAGAGTGGAATTACATCTACGTTGCATTTTTTGGGGGATTTGTCAGGATTCGTCGAAATTAGCAAAGGCCACTCATGCCTGAGGTACGGGTTGCATTCAAACGAAATGAAAGACTTGTTGGCCTTGGCGTTTGAACCCAAAATTAAGTGCTTGTCCGGAAAATAGTCAATTATTACATCAGGGTTTCGGTAGATAATGACAGTCAATAATTCTGAAGAACATTCAATTTGTATTTTTTTTGGAAAATAACACAGAGGAAGACATTGTCATGGTTAATGGTTTTGGATTATGTTTTCAAAAATATGGGATTCAAATATGAAGCCCAAGATTTCCTGGAATTATCCGTAGATCCTGGATAAGTCTGTCTAGTAATAGATAAATAATAGATAAATAGATAGATCATTGGTGGAGAATCCGTCTCGACACTTCAGAAAAACTGCACTTCAATTTGTAGACTTTGAACACAACCAAAAAAAAAATCTTTTAAAATCATCGAAAACACATGAGCTAGGTGACAGCTATGTAGAAACCCACTCGAGTTTTTTCAAAATTAGGCTTGCGTAATTACTGTAATTTCATGTAGAATTATTTTGACTGAAATTGGTTTGTTACTGGTAAAGTGTTAGTCAACCATGTCCAGTAACAATTGATTTCAGACCTCAAGACTTATTCAGAGTAATGAGACAATAGCAATGATCTTAAGAAAATTGAAATGCACTGAAAATGGTCATGTGCAATGACTAAATTTAGTCAGGTCCATTGTTCTTACTTAACCATATTCAGTAATAAGATTTACTGTATTACGGGAATTCAGTGAAGTCATTTTGTAAAAGCTCGATTATTTCATCTAGATGATTAGTGAAGCGACAAGTGATGAAATGGGATCTAACGGATGTGAAAGATGAATGATGCTCATAGATGTGAGTAGTCTTGCTCAGATCTGTAGGAATTACACAACTGTGACTCTTTCAAACCCAAAAACTTCGGTAGAGTCTAGATTCTCCGCTGAAAAGTTAAATCTTTGGGTACGTCGGTCCAGACTCAGATTTAACCGTACATACAGGTTCAAACTTTTCAATCCCAGAAAGATGCCCGGTATACCGTGAAAAAGGTACCCTCACTAAAACGGGAGGGGGGTCGTTATAGCACTAACTCCACCCCTTAAACCTTAGGGGTAGAGGTCCTTATCAGTTCCCCACTCTCCTTAACACTTGAGCCCTCAACAAATGTCCACCATCTCCCCTTCTATCTTTTCCCCTTAAACCGGTCATTGAACTACAGCAATTCAATGGAATGTTTCCTGGGCATATCAAGAGGACAAACTTAGGCCATCGACCCCTAATTTTTGAACTAGTGTCATTACTTGGTGTTACATAGAACTCCTTTCAGGACAATTTGCAGACGTTACTCATAAATTATTAAAAATACTTTCTCACACTGAGTAATTCACAGGTAATTTTTCCAGATATTCAAGTCGTAAATTATTGCCAAATTATTTCAAGGTAAAAGTCATAAGGTTTTTATTAGGATGAAAATAGACAAAGATGTGGACTCAGTTGAATAGTTTCTGTTTTGAATTTAGTTTGATGTATTACGATTCAGGTATCAGAATGAATTTGTAAACAAGAACCTAGTCGCCTCAGAGTCAGTAATCACAGTCTTTGAGGGTTGTGTTGCAAACTTTCGGGTTTTGGCAACATTGTGTTAAAATTTTAAGTTCATGTTTTTACTTGATAGAAATTCGGGTTTAAAATATGAAATCTGAAGAATGAATTCCTTGGCTGTCAAAAAATATACCAATTTTATATAGAATTATATAAATCTTGTCAGCAAAAACTTTATTTAAGATATCAATGTTAAAACTTAACTTTTAAGTTTTGTTTAATAATCAACACAAAGTCGGCAAATCTGCCAGAATAAGGTTGAAAACGAAACCCCTTTTGTGTATAATGGAAAAGTCCACTGTTTGATGGCATACGGGACAGGCTGCATCGAAACCAATCGTGTTTTCCTTTGTTGTGCTGAGTTTAGTTAATCAGAAGAATTTTGACTGGAAGCATGAACATCGGTAGTGTGAGTGAAATAGACTCGTACGATGGAAATAAGGCTGATTGGTTTCATATAAAAATATTTATTCTGCTTTGGTGACAATAAAGGGCCAGACTTCTGTTTGGCAATTGGCAATCGGTTCTTGAAAGCATTTTACTAAAGTGCTGAAGCAATAAAAAAGACGTCCATTTAAATTGGTGCAACTAAAATACAAATTTGCCAAATGTACTGAAATATATACCACTAGCGGACCTGGGGGGGGGGGTGGACCGAGGGCACCCCTCTGACCCCCAGACTTGGAGGCTCTATAGTGTACAATTTGGAGGCCCCTGTGTAAAACTGAAGAGCAACACAATGAATTTTAGGACCCTTATTTTATATTTTGTCCAAAAAATGTTCAGCATCACTTTGCTCAGCATGATCGCAGGCTCAATAGAGTCAGCTTATTGGTTACAAAGGGGGGCACCTAGTTTTCTGGGAAATGACTTTGGCAGTTTTATGATAATTAGGCCTATTTTAAGCTGCATTCATTGGTGGGAATTTGTTTACACGAGAATGTTGTCATGACGTCATTTACATGCCAGCAATTGGGTCAACGACACATCTTTTTATTATATTTCTTCACTTTGTCTGTAAATATTGATGTAAAATATTTTTGCACACATTACTAAACAAAAAATATCTGAGAATTAATAAATATTTTTATATGAAACTGTTTTGAAATTTCAACAAAAAATGCTCAGAAAAGTAGGCTGCTAGGGTCCCAAGTGGGCCCCAGACCCTTGGTTGACAGACTAATGTGTCTGCAAACTAAACCAATTTTGAAGAAGAAGTTTGTCAAAATTCTCAGAATCTTTTATATTGAAATAGATATTTTGTAATGTGCCTACATAAATGTCAGTTGAATTTTTTGAAGAAAAAGTACCAGGGAAAGTTAAAAATGCAGTAGCTTCCAGGGCCCTAAGGTGGGCCCTGGACCGCGGCCCATATTGACCTGCTTTGCTTGCCTGACTTCACTTTGCTACGTCCATCCTAATCTCAGAAAAAATTCTGGGGGCCCCCTTAACCAAATCTTTGATCCACTAGTGAACACTAAATAAATCCTGCAGAAGATAAGCAAAAACTGCCTGCCTGAGACCTGTGCAGCTCAGAGTAGACTTGTTATCTCTTTGAAACCTGGTGCACTTATGATCTAACGAACTTGTGGCCAAGACTGTCTACACAGGGTTTTAGGTGGAAGTGACATCATTAGCGCAGTAGCGATGTTCTTTAGTATTTGTAGGTCCTTTGACCTGTGGTATCAGGTGGATTGCTGCCACTTCACACCGCTGATACAGACTTTGTTAGATACTAATTGGTATTGTTTACATGATAGTGACTAACAAATTATCCATAGACATCAATACAGTTAGTGACTACTTTTGATGAATTGAAATTGTGTAAATTTTCTCTCTTTCAGTTTTTTTATCTAACTGAGTATTTTACCTCTCATCCAGTGCACAACTACATTGGCCACTGACTGATTTGTTTTTCATATTGAAAGAGCGTTAAACTTTTCCAGGAAAATTCACACAAAAATCAAATAAATTCAAACATTTTTATAATCCATGAGATTAACATTAACGGAATGACACTTTCTCACCAAATGTGTAGAAACCCATTTGTACTATAAAGGAAATGATATTGAGCCTACTTTCTGAATACTAGACAGTATATTATCTAATATATAAAATGGCTGATTTTGTTGATTTTGTCAACAGGAAGTGCATTCTGCACATGTGCAAACATCGGAAAGTAGTCTCTAGCAAAGTTCGTATCTGTAGTGTGCACTTGGTAGGAAATGTTTAGTACCCGTTGTTTAAATGGAAAATACCCCCTTATTAACACATAATTGAAAGCTTTTATATGTCTCCCACTCACAGTTGGTCTCTCAGTGTGATGGTTATGACAACATACTATTTGGCCAATTTTTCCCAAAAACTGCATGCAAATGAAGAAATTTAGGTCCGGGGGGGTGGGGGCACATCCTTTGTGCCCCCTAGATCCCCCAATGGTAGACATCAGACTTTCTCAGGAAATGACCAATGATTCTTAACCAAACAACATTGAATCTTTTCTTTCATATATTTATTCAAATCCAAATATCTTGATTGCTATATGTTATGAAGAAAAAAACTTACATCGGCCCGATGGGAGTAACAGTCGAACTTAGAATGTGGGAAGACTGTTTAATGGAAGAGCCTTAATCAAAGGTGTAACTAAATTATCTTACTAACATTACCTCAAGACTGGTAAATTTTTCAAGTGCAAAATCAAGAAAAAAACTTCATGTTCAGTCAGCAAAATATGAAAAGGCAGGAAGCTGATATCTCTGAACTTCACACTGTGGAAAATTACAGAGTGGAAAAAGCAAATGCAAACGACTAGAATTACAACCACGTTTTTTATTGTGTTCTTGGAATACACCAAGGTAGATCGGTGATCACTGAATCAGTTAAAACAATTCCAACGCATAAAAACATTATAATCAATAGTACGCGTGTTACTGTGTCACGCTGTGGTGCGATTGAGTTGATTTCTGCTTTTTTATTTTTATACCTTTATCACCAGAAACAAATTACACCCAACATCAGACAACTAACTCCGATAACATGAAGTCGGATGTTAACTAATTGAACAAATATTCGATCATCATAGATGAAGTCTAAGTTTTGTTATACTTTGAGTTATGAACTGTAACTAGGATCTGTGTCAACTGACCGGCAGTGCGTAGGCCACAAATAAGTGTCCTCATTAATAAACCAAAATTAAAAGCCAGTTTCACTTTCCTCAGAAAGCAGCTGGGGTAGATCTATTATAAAACTATCATGTTATTGTTGATGAAGCTGGAATCTTTTGGCGCACAGTGGGGTAATATGGTTGCTGGATCATGCCTTCATGATAGGCCAACTTCACCCAGTAGAATAAAATTTTCATTGCACATTTACAAGAATAAAAAATGTTGATCTGTTCAGGAATGAAATACAAAATACATCTGCCTTTGTTAACAATTTTTACCTTGTCCGCGATGCATAGAATTTTTGAGGAAAGACCCAGAAATTCCTTGAAATTGTTACAGAAATGTTCTTGTCAAGGAGGTGTGTTCAAAATCACTGTTCAGACTCATCTAGCTAGCATACATCAATTATGGTGTATATCAGACTCCCTGAAAGCACACAGACACACACACACACACACACAAATAGACACACACGTGTAGCCTTGTTAAATACTGTGTCAATATAATTGCGTGTGTGTGTGTGTGGGCTACAGGTATCCTATATAACATATCTGCTATTTACACACACACACACACACACACGCACACACACACACACACACACATGCACGCACACACATGCAAACACACACACATGCATGCACACACACACATGCACACACACATGCACGCACACACACACATGCAAACACACACACATGCATGCACACACACACATGCACACACACTTGCACACACACACATACACACACACTACTTTGAGAGGCTGTTGACACACATGCAATTCGAGTCAATCAGAAAAATTCATCAATAGCTTATCAACCATAACAAAATAAGAAAAACTGACATTGTAAAAAATTTGATGTTCTGCTGTTATTGTTCTTTCCATGGGTATATTTGTGGGAAATGTAATGGAACTGTTTAAATCTTACCACTGAAAATGGATCTACTTTTTCGAGGTATTCAAAGTTAGTTGTTCCAGTTTAATCCTGCAGAAACATCAAAACTTACTGATTTCAGGAAGGATTGGGATCTCGGTTACGTTATCTGTATCTTTGGAACTTTGTATTCTCAATTTGAAACAAATACCAGCTACAGTTTTGAACAAGGGCAAGCACTTGGCATCCACTGCTAATTTATTATTGTACAAAAGTATATCTTTGGTTAAAGGATAGTCGGAAAGGTGTATCTAAGAAGCTTAAAGGTGAATATTTACTGTATTTTGACAAAGACAAATATTGGTAAGGTAGTTGGATGACTGTTGGAATATATTAATAACAGGAATGCCTGTCAGTCGAAGGCATACCATCCGCGTAACACATAGATCACTAAAACATTTACAATAGACAGAACATCAATCTCCTTTTATTTGACCTTGATATTCTGTGACCTTTAACATTGACCTTTATAAATGGCCTTGGCTTTTTAAGAAGGTTTTACTGAAATACATGCATATAGAAGTAAAGGTTAAGTAAAACATGTAATTTTTAAATTTGACCTTGACCCAATGACCTTGGTACTCAAACTTGACCTAGATATGGTCAAGATGTATGTGCATGCCAAAAATGAAATTCCTATAGCTATAGTGGTTCAAAAGTTATAGCCTGAACAGACTGACAGACACACAGACAAACAGACCTGACTGAAATTATCACCATTCCGCATACGCTGATGGTAACATATGTGGCAAATATCATTGAAATATGAATTCTAAGTATCAAATAGTAATTGAGCAGTTTTATAGGACATTTATACTTGTTTGTTTCAAACGGACAAGGAATTGATACAAACATTTCCTGAGAAGTTAAATCTGATGATCATTTGTGTAAGTTTTTATTGTGTGTTGCAAAAACCAAAAGGATCCTTTTGCAGAAAGACACTTTGATAAACCGTTGCGATATCCTAAATTAAACCGTGTTTGTGAACAGTAGACGTTCCCCTTCATTAGATTAATTGAGTTCATGTAAACAATCTCGACTTTGACCCCCTGACGGAACAGCGAAAATTATGGACTAAAACGGAGATATCACTAATTTCTGACAAAAGCTTCACAATGTAAGTCAATAGGAATTTCATTTTTTGAATGGTGCAACCTGCACTGGTGACATTACAAAACTAATTCTAGCAATAAAAAATGTATATTAGTGTTGTGAGCCAAATGACATGGCCATATTTCTAGTTTTCAATTTAAAAGTAGGTTAAAAATGACAAAAACCAGCACATGCTCAGAAAATTCTTCAAATAGTTGAATAAGTTAATTCGATTCAACTTCAATTTTGAAAAGAACTAAATTTATTTAGAGTGTATCTCCTTGGCATTTTTGATAAGGACCTTTTTGTGATGGATGAATCATTTTTATTGCAGGAAATGGATATCACCTACATTGTTTTGGTTTTCTGCACATATTTTTTCTCAATGTTTAAATCGAAAGAAGCATGTTCCGAACCCCGTGGATGGAAATATCCAACGCTTACAGAACTGATGGAAATAGGTATGCAACATTCTTGTACTCTTTTCTCTCAATTTTTTCTCAAATGCTACCGACAGAGGAAAAGCTGCATAATTTCTGTTTGAATCCGACTCATTCGAGTTTTTCACGATGAGATCAAATTTACAATTTATCCTGAGTTTACATCAAACTGACGCATGAAAAAGTCTGCAAAAACGAAATTGCTTCTATTGGGAATAGAACACAGGAAACAGGAACTCTTGTGGTCCACTTTGATGCATCAATTTTTTCTCCTGCCAGTTCAGTGATTTGCATCACAGATAGTCTCCATGTAAAAATTTGCAAAAGCCTGCTTGAAATAAAGAGAAGAACGTGATTGCAATTTCGCTTCATTACAATGCACGTATGCGGATAGGTAATAATTTCACTCAGGTCTGTCTGTCTGTCTGTCTGTTCAGGCTATAAGTTTTGAACTGCTAAAACCAGGAACTTTATTTTGAGTACACACATATATCCTGACCATATCTAGATCAAGTTTGAGTATCATGGTCATTTATTAAGGTCAAGGTAAATTTTTTATCATATTTTACGTAACCTTCAATTTTACATGTTTGTATGCCCTCAAACATGCCAAAAAGGTCAAAGTCATCTGAAGGTCAAGGCCAAGGACACTAAATATAAGGATCAAATGTTAAAAAATCAAGTTGATGTATTAAATTGTAATGTTTTTGTGGTCTATGTCTTACACGGATGGTACGCCTTTGCCTGAAAGGCATTCTTGTTTAACATTTTCTCACAGCTCCATTTTTTTCTTGGAATCGCATGGTGAACAACATCGTTTATGTGAGCTGATCCATCTTGTATTTATAGTTTTTCCTCAGATTACCAGATACTTTCTGCAGATAGGAAAGTAACTTGTGTACAATTTTCCTGCCCATTTCCTGCTAGAAAAGAAACACTGAGCTAAACTAATTTAGTTCCATGTAATATGAAAATAAAATTAGCTTTTGGCAAAGAAAAACTACTGAATATGGATAGAAGAATCATCAGCCTCAGTCTTCCTCAAATCATCGTACAAAACAACAACTTGAATGTAAACACTCAAGAGCATGGCTAACCGCACTATGGTGTTCAAAACCGTGTCTGAGCCGAAAACAGGGATCCAAGTCCTTCCTGGATTGAAACTGGTATCAACAAGATGTAACAA